>VZTJ01004500.1:280967-296857 GCA_013397795.1 Orthonyx spaldingii
AAGAAGAATTCTTTTTTTTTTTTTTTTTTTTTTTTTGTTTTTTTTTTTGTTAAATTTTACCTTATCTCTGCTGGATTTGTGAAATTTTTTAATGTGGACATAAGTCAGGTAGGTATTGTTAGGTTTTTTTGCTTTGTCCTGCACTTGATAAAATATATTTGCAAATTCTAGGACCAATAGATTGAAATAGGTAAGAACCTACTGATTTCTGAAGCTGATAATCCCTGGAAATGAGTACTCCCCAATCATAAGTTACTGATCAAGAAATACAATTTTTTGTATCTTCTCTGTATGATGATGACTATTATTGGTAACAATGTTTTCTGAGTTCAGTCAACTTGCATTTGCAATGGCAACACAATGAAGATGTGTGGGAGTAGTGGTCTGTGTAGGACATCAGCAAAATACTCCAAATTGCCAGATGCTTCACCTTTTTCTTCCCAGTGAGTTGCATAGATTCATTATGGAAACTTTTGATAATTAAAATTTGCTTGTTTGCCTTTATTCTGCAGTACAGGAGTCGGTAGGTTACTTACACTTATAGTCCCTGAAAAGTTGTAAAATGATACTGATGGAGCTGAAAGCATCATGAAAAGGCTTTTTTAGAGGTAAGATTGGGAAGCTGCTATTAAGCCAAAGTTGTACCTAAATAACTCAGGATTGTATCTGTCTAGATCAGTTGTTCCTTAAGATGCATCATAGAAATCTGAGACTGAAGAATATTTCTCAAGAGTGGATATGTAGGAAAGAAAGTTTCCACCAAGAAAAAGGAAGCAGAATCCAAGACTTTAATGATCTTAACTTGAAATATAAAATAACCTTTCCAGCAGAATGGATATGCCAAGCTGCAGATCTATTAATAAGGGCTTAATCACCCCCTACTACTGTTACTGCTACTACTAGTAGTATGATATATGGAGTACAGCTCCAGGATCCCTAAGATACTAATACGGCTAAGATATGCCCAAAGTCCTTATCTGGAAAAATCATACCAGTATTTCATTTTTATTTCTGTCAGACAACAGAATAGGGCTAATTAGAAACAGAGGCAGATTTTAACACTAATTTATCAAATGTTTTTAGTGCCTAACCCAGTATTGCTGCTATTAACATCTGTATTTTAAATTGTTCGGTAAAGCCTGTGGTGTGGTTCAGTGCTAGGTGGTGACTGAGCCAGGGTGTTCTGAACCCGAATAGCATCAATAGATGGCGCTGAGTGCAAATCTTTGGGCCAAAGTGGTGCAGTTAGTTGAAGATTAACTTTGGAAACAGATTGTTTTATCTGTGTTTGATAATGATTGTGACACAAGAACTGCCACGCATGGGTTGAGTGTCCTGATGTGACAAATATGGGAAATATGGCGTGTACACAGTGTTGGAGTTTTGTAGTACTGAGTAAATAGATATAGGATGAAATATAAAGCACAGGGCTGGAAAATGAGAATTTATAGCTACTTCTAAATAGTGAAAGCTGATGGGTTAGAAATTATAAAGAGGAGAGACACCTGGGCATATTTGTTAACAGGATGATGAAATTCACCAGCTTGTTGATAAGTTGATAAGTGCACCAAACAGATGAAATATTTCCATTAATGTTAGTGATTTATTACAAGTCCAGAGTTTTACTGGTTAAAATTACCTGGGGCTTTCCTCATTTCAGGGAGGAGAAAATAAATAGACAAAAAGAAAAGATGCATAACCCTCTTTTTTTCTTTATTCAGTCATGGCAGCAGCTACAGACACAGGTTTAAAGAATTTTCTGACACCTGAGAATCTACTTCAGCTAGAGATTCATCAAAGCACAAGCAAGCTTTTATGGTGCCATGTCAAAATGCTGTGAAGGACTAGGGATGGCAGATACCGTCACCCAGCTTTTTGCACCCATTTGCACTGTTCTTGTATTGACAAACTTTTGAGCTTTGGCTTTGATGTAGGAGTGACTTACCTCCTGGGGATGCTGAACATGCTAGCTGGCTGTCACTTCAGGTCTCTGGGTGACAAATAGAAAATCTGACTGGATGTAGTCTGTCTAGGGAATGTGCTATGACTGAGGTAGTCAGCCTCCCTTTCTCAGTTTTGGTGGAGAAACACGTGGTTTCATTCTGGGTTTCCTATAAGATGCTTTTGTGGTATCTGGAATAAAAAGGAATGCAACATTTCAGACTGCTCCAATAACTCTGACCACTTTAGTGGATAAAATCGGATATAATTTCATAACACAATTTGACCTAAGATGGCATCCTAGCTTTGTCCCTGATGGCTCTTGCTTCCCACTCCTGTTCATTGGCCTACAGGCACAGATAGGTCCAAAATCAAAAGTAAAGGGAGAGGACGGATGGGGGGCATCTGACATTTTGAGGAATATAATCCTGTAGGCATGAAAACTATTTAAATTCTCATTGAGTGGCACCTGGCTGTCTGCAATGGCTTGAAAATGGCTAATCCATCTGTGAGAAGGGTCCTCCCACAGGGGGGTAAGAGATCTACCCCAGGACTACTGTGTCTAAATGGAATAAATGTTGTTGTCCCTCCCACTACTTGTACAGTCTGCTCTTAGTGACGTGAAAGAATTTTCTTCTTCACTATTTTAGTGTATTTTCTTTCACTTGGAATCTATAGTCCTAATATAGTCTATACTGTCACAAAGGGGTCAAATAACTCTCTTAGGCTGATTTTACCTATTACTTACTCTACAGCGTTCTTAATATCAATATTCTCAGATTTATGCAGGATATGGTTGAGGGTTTTTTTCTCTGTACATTCCCTGCAGTTCTAAATTTGATGCTTGAAAGAAAAAATCTGTCATCAATGTGACCTGGGATTATAGCATGGTTTTATAGCTTCACAAAGCAGAATTTTTGGTGGTTCTTACCACCAATGTTTGTACTTCCAATGTGTTCAGAACATCCACACAGGATGTCCATGTGTGTCTTCATCAAACATTATGGAAATGCTGCGAGATCCAAGCATACAGCAGCATTTTGCAGGACAGTGCTAAGATAGTTATTTAATTGGAAGTCTTGGAAATGCCTGGGCAAACCGTAAGATTCAAAATGCTGCTTGGAGTATCTGAGGGTGTGAACAGTCATGGCAGCCAAACTTTAAAGACAGAAAAGATTTATAAACACTTCTCAAAATGATCCACCTGTTCATCTGCCCCACAGCTTCCTTCTCCTTTTCCCTACAGCCTTTATGTTCTGTAGGAACTAAAAACCTGTGCTTTCTGGCTCTGGTGAACTCCTGAGAGGAGAGAGGACGGTGGGGGAGGAGGGGCAGGGAGGCATCTGATTGTGAGGACTGTAATACTCTAAGCATGAATCCTATTTAAATTACCAAGGCAAAATGCACTGTTCATTATGCATTTAAATTTCAGAGACCCTTTTGATGCAGGAGGTAGAAAGAGGCTCAGCAGGATCTTTCTAAAGATGTTTTATGAAAAGGATTGTGGTGAACATGAATTAATTTTCCAGCATTGTTTGAGCAGATTGCTGTTGGTAGTTACTTCACAATTAGCTTGTCCTTTTGTCTTTCTAGATAAGTATTGAATCTGGAGGGAAAAAAAGCTTTTTTCCCTGTGCATTTTGCAGAGGTTTGTTTTCTCTATTATTATTATGTTTAAGTAAAAGTCCCTGTGGAGTCCTGGAACTGAATGTTGCTCGTCTAGCAGTAAGACTTTAAATTGACTTAAGCATAGGATTTTTTTTTTAAATTTATCTCCTTACGGAGTATTACAAGATTTTGCTGCTGTTAATCAGGAAAATGCGATTTGCTAAATTCAATTTGCTCCAGCGACAGCGAGGGTGCGCTCTTGCATCACTCTTTACTTCCCAATGCAAAAGCAACAGCTCACCCACTTCTGGTTTGGAGGTGGTGCTACCGTGATGGGAAAACCTTTCCCGAGGCACAGGGTAGCTTTAGAGGCAATTTCATTTTGTTTCATACAGATAAGACTCAGAACGCTTTATTTATAGTCAGTAATGGATGACTGAGCAAGGTAGATTTTTTTCTATCTATCAAAATTATACTTGGAAAGCCCACGTTTGATTTGTGCTGTGCAGCCATACCAACAGAAAAATGTTTACATCTTCCAGATGTTAAATTGTTGTTTCCTTCTTAGGGATCCCTCAGTCCCGTAACTACGCACATCCAGCTCAGGTGCATGAGCTCCTAATTGTTTTAGCCTGCAGAAGAGGTTTTTTTTTTCCTAAGTGCTCTTGGGAATGCAAATGGGACACTGACAGGTTTTCTTCAGCTACCCTAAAATGTCTTTTTCGGGTTGTTTTTTTTCCCCCTCCCTTCAACTTTAAGATGTCAGCTGAAAATAGAATATACTCAGCATGGATAGAAAAGACACTCTTGAAAATAGCTCGAGGCATCATCCAGTTGGGGGATCCTTTGATTTGTGCAAACAGGTATTTGTGTTCAGATAACACAGTTCTTTGTGTTATCCAGCTTTAGTTCAAAGGTCAATTTACCATTAATACTATTTTCTAAAGGCTAGAGTTGGCAGAGCCAAATCTTTATTCAGTAACATAATATCAGCAATCACCATGGCAAACGAGTTTGTGTTCAGTGGCTGTGCATGGGACAGAATAAATAGGAATAAGACTTCTAACACAGAGCAAAGTTGTGCAACCCAGGACTTTATTCAGTTCTTCTGTGCAGTTCAGGCTGAATGCAGGGAGTGTGTGTTACCATCAGTTTAAGCGTGAAATTTGTGCTTTTAAAGAAGAATTGGAATTGCAAGTGAAACAGGTTGCATCAGTAGGCATTGTGTTTAAATAGGCTCTTACGTTTCAAGAGCTTCTAAACACAACTGTGCTTGTTCACAAGGTTGTCCTTTCTTGCAGACTAGGGTTAGAGTTATTTCAATCAAGGTTTGGGTGTTAGCTTTATGTTTGGGGTTCCCTACCCCAAAAGCTTCCACTCCCCTTCTCCCTGGAAGTTACTAGAGTGAAGAGTACTGATACCTGTTTCTCATCCTCTACCATTTGCTGGGGTATTGCATCCATTTGGACTTACATTCAGACTGAGCATCTAAGGCTTTAATTTTCTTGTGTTTATATTAACACTGTGAGGAATGGGAGGGGGTGTTTCCAGAGCTTGGCTTTCACTCTCAGAAGTCGGCTATAGCAGAAGGACTTAGTCTTTCCTAGAGCCTGTTTCTCTCTCCAGCTACTTCGTAATGGGCAGTCCTTTAGAAAAAGTCATGGTTTGTCAGTCCTGTGTATCAAACCTTCTGTATTTTACCCAACTTTTGTATGCTGAATGTTCATAAAATATTTTAGATTTCTGGTTTGGTTACTGTATTTCTTACTTTGAATTCAATATACATTTAAAAAAATCTTTCAGCAGTGGAACCTAGAGCAGATGTCTTTTTTTTTTCCCCACATAATTTCCTTTTACATGGTTCTCAGTCATTACATGCATGCTTCAATTCAGATGAATTTAAGAATCTATGCCATATATTCAAATATGGTCAGATTTGGAGATGCCAAAAGTAATACCCTGTTTAGTTTCTATGTAAACTGTAGAGTTTCCACATAAGACTACGTAGGATACACAGATAGGATTTTTCACCTATGACAAAAGAGAAATGAAGATGGATTTGACAAAGGCCTAAACGACCAGGCAAGTGAATAGTTGCCAGTCTGAACATCATCAAATAAATCATGTAGGTGCAGGTTGAAAGAGAGCAAAGCGAACAATATTCATAATTCCTGGTTTAGTTGCAGCATTTCTTCCTGAAAGATTTTTGTATATGAATTCTTGAGTTCTAAGCTCAGTTGGACAAATCCCAAGAAAAGAAATCCATTCAGGGCTATTAAATGTGAGATAATGCCTCTGGATGCAGCAACCAGAGCTGCAAAGGAATTGGTTTGGGAAAGGAACTGTGTAGTACAGATGGAAGCATCTCTTTTCACCTCACTTCAGAGGTAGGCAACAGTTTCCAGAGCTTTGGCTGGCTTCAGGTTGAGGTAAATTGTCTCCAGATAAACTTAAACTGAAAGTAGTTTGTATGGAGAAGGAAAGGGATAGAAGAGAAAAGGAGTTTCTACAATGAAAAGGATCTGGGAAAAAGCGTAATAAGATTAAATTAAAGAAAATTGCATTAAAAGAGTCTGGTGATCCTGACTTCTTCAACTGTACAGGAGAGTGGAGAGCAGTAAAGGGCTTTAGAGAGAAGAGAAAATGAAGAATAAGCTAATTGTACAGAGGTGCTGGAGAGGGGAAATATGTGGGGGAAGATAAGTGGAACCTGTGGCAGGTGAGGAAAAAGTAGAATAAAAAGAGAGAAAATTGACAGTTGTTTATGGGGCCTGAATGCTTTGTTTGTCCACTGTGCCCCAATTGCCTACCTAGCACAAAATTCTGTGTGGTTCTACAGCCTCCAGCTGCTGTTTTCTCTTTCATCTGTCTCTTCTCTGGTTTGTCTCAGTTGCTACCACTCTGTTCGGTGGCCGAGGCTTTTTTTAGCTCTGCTCCTGGCCACCTGTGGGATTCATGCCAGCAATCTGAGGTGACTATTAGTAAGGTTAATGCACTTGTATATATGAAAACAAGCTCTCTCCAGTGTAGAGGCCTCTTTTGTATAAGTCTGTACTTTATTATTTCAATGTACCACTGATTATATTAATTGTACCAAATTTTGGAGTGTTGTCTACTGGGTCTGCCTTCTGGCTTAGGCTGTTGTCTATTTTGATATGGTACAGGTTTGGGCAGCCTGAGAGCTGCTGTAACCTGTGTGTTAATCCCTTGGTCATGCTTTTAAAGATTTTTTTGATTTTAAGACTAAATATGTCCCCTCTTTCTATGTATTTAGTCAATGTTTACTTGAGGTATGCAGCAATACTCTTAATCCTTGTAGTTAACAATATCTAACACTAAACCAGCAGTTTCCTTGCAATGATTTCACATGCAAGGAATGACTCCATTTTTACTCCGTAAATACTCTGTCTATACATGGATTTTCAGGGATGAAATCTAGATAACTTATTACTTCATTATAAAAGCATTTAGAATACCCCTGTGTGGAAAGAAGAATTATATCAAGTAGACTATGTAATGCATCAGGGTAGTTCTTTTCTTTGTAGCTGCAACCCAGTATTTATTTTTTGTGGGAATGCTTCCTCTGTTGATGCATGTCAGAATGCCACTGTTGAATTAACTGATTTACAGCAGCTAAGAAAGGGCTTTCAAAAATTTGAATGCACAATATAATGTTTGCAAAATGTCTTGAGAAGTATAAAATACTGAAATAATTAGTAAGTCCTTATAAAAATCTGAAAGGGTGATAATAAGATTTAAATGTCAGCATCTTGCCAGTGATTGATAAATGGAGTGTGTGTGGAAGCTGAATTATGCACTCTCCCTTCCCAAGTAGGCTGCTGTGATCTGGTGTGGCTGCTCACAGTCCTGTGAATTTGAGTAACACGATCATTTTCTTCATATTCACCCCTTTTGAGCCTGTCTGAAGTTGGCCAACAGAATCCAATCTTCTAATAGAAGATAGGTAGATGGGACAACTAGAAAGTGGAATTGCATAAGCTCAGTTTTCTTAGGAAACTTCCCTAAAAATATGGCCTTTCAGACCTATTCATGGATCTCACATCCCTCTGAACTCCAGTTTTTCTTGTGTCACAGATATCAAGATTCGGAAGCAGAGAACAATTTGATTAAATTTGTCTCTTTTGTTGCCGCAGGTACATTCTGTGTATTCTTAGACTATAAATCCTGCTGCTAATTAAGTTGTTCTCTATTTGATATGATATTCTAAAAAAAATATAGCTCACCTCAGGGAGTCCCAGAAAGTAAAATGTCCATACACAGGATTGTAATTTACCAAGAATAACTACTGTGTATCCTTTCACTGGAAACAATTGAAGCTATTTTCATTTTTTTATAAATTCTTTTCATTTTGCAGAAGTTACTTTTATTCTCAAAAGCTGGAAAACAATAATAATTCTGAGAAAGTCACATATTGATAATTTGAGTTGAACAATGGATAATAAAACTGTTCATGCTGATCTCTGCTCTATGCTCCATTTTAACTGTAGAGAGGTGAACAGTGATTAAATATAACATTTATGCAGAAGCAATGTGTTCAAAAGGTGACAGCAAATACAAATCTTACCTAATGAGTTTGAATTAATTTTGTGTCTGAAGAAAACAAAACCTTATAGAAGCAAGTTGTTTATGAGCAGCAGAGCTAATCCATTCCAGTCTGTCTGCATTGTTTCTCTCCTACCCTCTATCCCAGTGCCTCGCATGTCTGCTGTGGTATCTCCACTGAGCAGAGGCCTGTAGCTAACCTGATGCTGGAGCTTTCCTGCTGGCCATGGGCATATGGAGGACACACCCTCTGAATCAGTACAGCAGTTTGGTGTCAGGACACTGATGTACTTGTGTTTCCCTTTCATCCACCTGTGGATTTTTAGGGAAGCTGTAGAAGGTGAGTTCCCTCAGGGCTTGTGCAGTATGTGCACTGCAAGGAGCAGCTGAGAAATGGGGACAGACTCAGCACAGAGGAGAGGAGGGTTCAGGGGGACCTGATGGATTTCCAGAGCCCACAAGGAGTTTATTGAAAATGTGGAACTGGGCTTTCCATGGTGTTGCCTGGTGGGATGATAGGAGCCAACAGGTATAAACTGAAACATGAGAGGTTCTGACAGGATGTAAGGAGAGACTTCTTAACCAACAGTCCAACAGTGGACCAGGGTGTCCAGAGAGGTTGTGTAGTGTCCGTCATCAGAAGTTCTCAAGACCAGGTTGGGAAAAACCTTGGGGAGCGTTTTGCTGATCTTGTTGATCAGAGGTTGTATTAGATGACCTTCAGAGGCTGAAGTCCCTCCCAGTCTGTGCTATTCTGTGACCCAATTTTTATGTCCAATTTTGTTGACCATGTGAGATAGCTGCATGGCATATATAGGGAATTGCATAAACAGGAGAGTGTTTTTCGTCTTAAAAAAACCCCTTCATTCTGCTTGTGATAAAAATAGGTGTACATTTTGTTTTTCTTCTTCACAGCAAGCTCATAATATTTGGAGGGGAAGCCCCCTTCCTTCACCACATCCTACACCCTTGGCAGGTCAAGAGAAGTGAGGAAAACTTTCCTGTCTAAACAGGACTATGCAGGGTGAACTGAAGAAAACTGTTTTTTCTGCTTTGGTATTTCTGTTTCTCTTCCAAGGAATTTTAATGAATGCAAGCATCTCTGTTCCCACCTATTTAACAGTTCAAATATTTATTTATATAATTTGTCTTTAAACCAATAGCTATTTTATACATAGTTGGAATAAGAAACTAAATTTTAATCCTCTTATTATAACTCCTTCTCTTAGCAGGAGTGTTTACTGCTTTCTAGACTGACACCTTACAGAACCTTTTTACTTCTACAGCCACTCTTGTAAGTGTGTCCCAAATCATAAAACAAAGGAGTCAGCTTAGCTAATTAGAAACACTCCTCATATCTCTTGTCTATTTGCTTCATTTAAATATGGAAAAAGCCTCAGAGGCTGACTGTGGCTTTCTCTTTGTGATTATTTTTTCTTTATATGAACCTGTTACACCTGTCTTGAGCATTCTTGGGGTACGGTGAGTGTTGTCTTTTTTTACATCCTGATGTGGTTATTCTGGATGCAAAGCAGTTGATGGGACATTTATTTTAAAAGCTCAAGACTTTGTGAAGACTGCTTGTTACATCTGTGGTATGATTGAAATTCTTCTTTTATGTCATTAACTGGTAGAATTATTTTCCCTTCAGCCATGACATGAAGTCAAGACTTTAAACAGGTTCAGAACTGTCTCTCTACTATTGATAATAACCTGGACTTCAACATTAGATAAAACTAAGAAAAAAACCAGCCAAACAAGAAAAGATATTAGTTTGGACACTATGTGGGCATCTGAGAAGTTTCAGGGAAAAAGAGTTGGAGGACATAATCAGCCGGATACATATTCAGGGTTTAGGCTAAACAAAAGGTTTTCTCGTTACAAATGAAAAATTAATGTTTTAACTTTGACTTATCTGACAAAGAATGATGAAAGATCAGCTTTAACTGCTCATGGTATATTTAAATAGCCAGAATATTTACAGAAGATACTGAATAGTTGAAAAATACACTTTCTGAAAGAAACAATAATTGAAAAATGAGACGCTAATTAAATATTATCGATACCATTCAGGATTTAATTTAAAGGCTGATAGGAAAAGAGAGAAAAGAAAGCTATTGTAGTGATTTCAAGTGATATTAGCAAGGAGGTTTTATTATTTTTTCCCAATTTGCCTATTAGATTTTAGATTACTGTGTTTGATAAACTGTTCCTACTCTTACCTTTAACCTAGAATTTAATCATAGTAGACATGTGTTTTTCTTGAAAGGGCATAGTTTTCACTAATCCCAGAAAGACATATGTGACAGCAACTTGATGCCACAGGGCACTCTGTTTTCCAGCACATGCTGGAGCAAGATACTACCCTGGAAATATCAGAGGACTGTTCTCAGATGCAGCTCCAGGGGAGGCTGTCACTCTCCAGGTCTGGAGCTGCAGGGAGTGCCTGGAGCTGCTGGTTGAGCCTGGGGCAGAAGGAGGTGGTGTCCATACCTTCAGAAGCTGTGTGTTGGTTCAAGAGGTGTCATCAAGTTAAGGAGCTGCAGAAAGATGGTTGCACACAGCACATGATTAGGGATGATGAAACACAGATTGGCTGGATCCAGACAAGACCCAGTCACTGCAGAAAAGAGAGCCTGGACTCTTGTCTGCACACAGGGACAGTGAGACCCTGTGCTCATCAGGGTAGCAAATAGAGACTCCCATGATCATGAAGGCTGGAGGCCTGTGACTTTGGCCAGCAGGAGGGCAGTTCCTCCTTCAGTGGCAGATCTGCACCTACAGAATGGATTCAGTGCCCTGGTAGCAGCTGAGGGGCTGCACACGAGGTACTAGAACTGACCAGGCCTGATCCATGTGACACCACCGAGGGGAAGCAATGCATGGTAATAGTAGGAGATCTCTCCTGCAGGAAAGAGAAGCCCCCACTTGCAGCCTGCCTTGCTGGGGAGGTTTGCTGCTTGCTAAGGGCTTAAATCAGGATGTCACAGAAAGACCGAAGCTATTCCCATCCAGCTACTTTTCCCTGTGGGCATCAGTAATACTGCTGGGGAAACCCTGAGTGTATCAAGAGTGACTGCACATCCCTGGTGATCAACATCAGGTACATGGAAAACCAGGTGCTTTTCTCATCAATCCAGCTAATGATAGGGAACGGCTTGAGGAATGCACGGATGCATCCTACATTTCCTTTTGTGAGAAGTTCCTGTCAACATGTTTCTCCAGCCTGTCAGTGTCCCTTTGGATGACAACCTGGACCCTCTGGCATATCAGCCACTTCTTCCAGCCTTGAGTCATCTGCAAGCTTGCTGAGGGAGCACTCTGCCCTGCCATGCAGATCATTAATTTTTCCATCTCCTGACATTATGCTGACCCGTTCCCTGCTCCTCTGGACCCTGGATCCTGCTCTCTGTGGTTTTATCCTGGTAATGATGCTGAGTCCTACAAAGACTTGTCAGCACATGGGGTCTGTTGTCAGGAGGAATATGATGTTCACGATAATTTTGTCTTCCTCCTTCTGGGAACTACTTGGGGTCATTTCTGTTTGCTTTCTAACACACTTTTACACATTTGTTCTTTCTTCGTTTGTCTCCAGCTCAAGTGTTACATCAGCATTTGTTGTATCTTGTGTCTTTTATGTATTGCTGTTTACATTATTATTAATAAATGTATTATTGTTCTACTATCTTATGAGGCCAATATTTCCCTGTACTTCATCATCATTATGTTAGAGGCAAAAGTATCACATTCTTTGTAGAATAACTTACTACTACTGCTAGCTATATAAAGCTGTGGTTGTACAATACAAAGATAAATGAAAGTAAAGCAAATTAGCCATGGACACGTGGTGACCAAGTAAACTAATTTAGAACAACCAAGTAAGGCAGATCAGGAAAAGTGAGCCAGAACACATCTGAAAAACTTAAGGTCTGGTGCCTTTTAAACTCATTGCAAAGCTTGTGGCCTGTCAGTGACCATGGCAAAACCGTAGAACAGGTTACATAGTCAAACTATTAATAATTTTATTCCAGATTTTCTAGCTTTGTGTCAGTAAGCTGAGATTTGGTTCAGTGTCTTCAGATCTGTTGTTCCTCCCACATGAATTATTCATATGAAACAAGAGTTCCTAAGTATAGGAACTCTCTGGCTTCTAACATCATCACATTTGGATGCTGCACTACTTCTGTCAACATGAACTAGCTTGTTTGGTTTAATGGCCATGATGTCAGGCTCCAGGAGAAGCCTATTATATAGCATTAGATCTTTAAGATGTAAATTATGTCAGAGTCATTTGTTCTCATGCATAATAGTTCTTGAGTGTTAGTGGTACTTTCTGTACTTGGACTGTATAAAGACCCTGAAGTGCTTTTCATTCATCCTCTTCTTTACTATAATCTGGAGAACATCTCATCTCTATATATCAAGAGAAGCTTCTTGCATTACTGCTTTTGAGGTCAAGGTTTCATAGTGCTCTTAGTATCAGAATTAAAATTGTCTGTGTTATCTCTCTTGTGTCTTTTTGCCCTTGTTACACGCCGGGTTAAGATGAGTGCAGGTGAGCTACCTAGTGTTTGCATTTTCAGATTATCTGTACATTTTAGTCACTGTGTATTTACTCTTTGTCTTGTCTAGGGGAAGAACCCTTCCCACGGGAATTCTCCGATAGGCTTTGAGTGTTTCAATATCTTGTCAGTCAATTAACATTCATTAAAGACATAGCCTTTGGGAGAGTCTGCTGGGAAAGGTCTGGTACTGCCTGCTGCGTCTAGTTGTGGACCTGAATAGAAATCTGTCACTTAAGAGCAAGGATGATGCTGGATAGGAATAGAAAATTATCTCTAGAGGTTGTTTAAGACACAATTTTAATATGAATTTAGATGCAGATGTCTATAAATAGAATAAAACTTTAAATATAAAGGTAGTTAAACGTTTTAAAATGCAAATGGAAGATTCAATTTTCTGAGAGTTTTCTTTAGCTCAGCTCTTTCATTTCCTGCTTCACAAAGTCCATTCTCATGAGTTTAAATTATTTCATTTTCAACTTCACAGTAATTTACAGATAGGGAAACATCCATGAAATGTGCTTATGGTCCTACCCAAGCTGAGATTGCCCCTGTTCAATGGAACTTGTGAGCAGCCCCTGGGTGGCCGTATCAGTCCAGATGTATTGCAAGCATGAACTTACTGAGATTAATTTTTAAACTCTTTGAGGTTTTTGATCCTGCTCTTATAAGAATGCGTTTTCAGAACACGATTGCATCAATAGCATAGCTACTCTACTCTTATTACAAATGGGTATTTATTCACAGCTCATTAAGAGTCATTTGTTCTCATGCATAATAGTTCATTTCCTTCCCTGATGTTAACTGGAATATCTGGCATTTTGTGTATAGGTATACATGCTGAAATAACTTTTTGTCTTTTAGAGGAGGATTGCTTGGAACCCAACAGCAAATACTTTCTCACAGTTTCTCTTAAAACAGGCCCCCACGCCTGTCATCTTTCAGGCAGGCCTTCTCCACATGCCTTTTAAGATTTGTGTTTCTTGAGTATAGATCATCAGTTCTGGATCCACAATTGAGAGCAATTTTCCATCTACTGGGAGTACCTCTGCTGACAGATTTTATGATTTTATTATTGGTTCTTTTGAGGCTTTATAAATACTGCATTATACCGACCATTTACATGGGCATACCTAAGCAATGTGGCCCAGTACCATGTATTGAAAGAAAAGCCAAGGTAAGGCCGGCTCTCTGCTTATAAAACCAGAGCAGCTGTGCCTGTTCTGTGATATGCACTGACCATGTTCAAAGAAAAGCTTTGCACTGATCATGTTCAAAGCAAGGCTTTACCTACTGCTTCTTCACAGTGTTGGTACTGGCAACAAAGCTTTTCCAAAATAATTTCCTGTTTTTCATAAAAGCGAGAAGAAGTGAAATGAAAAGTCTTACATAAAACATTTTGCCAGCAAAAGCTCTTCTCTCTTGCAACAATATGTTGCAAGAGAGAGGAGATTGGCCATCTGAGAGGACTCTTTATGACAATGATATTTCCTTGTTCATATATTCTGAGTTCTATTTTAAATCTTGCTTGAAAATTTTCTGTACAGATTTTCAGTTTTATGCAATTACTCGTGCCAATATGTATTGCTATACTCCAGGACAGCAGATCTGAAATGTAGTTTGCAAAATGCTAGTTAGGGGAAAATTTGCCTCTAAATTCTTATGTAGGAGAAAAAAATCATGTGACTTGAACTGCACTGTTAAATCAGTTTCTTTCAAGTCATTGCTTTTTTTCCAGCAAATATGGTCTTATTATAAAATACATGAAGATCTGGGTAATGTCCCTGCCCAAATGTCTCTTTTCTGGGTGTTTTGTCATATCCATCACTGTGGTACCTGTGGCTGCCCTGAATTCCAAAGTTCATGACCTTTGGAAGCACATGGATTTCAAAGGGTTACAACAGAAATTAATCTCTTGGGTCATATCTGAAAAGCAGCTGTCTGGTTGTAGATTTTCTTTCTGCATTGTCACCTGTAAAATTCATATGATATTTGGATTCTTGACAATGCCTGTAAGGGGGGAAAGTTAGGTGTGAAAGAGTATGGAAGTTCCAGAGAGAGAATTAAAAAAATTATTTTAAAAAATGAATAATTTAAAAGAAATATGTAAGTACTTAATAGTCATGACTTATTAATCAATAACTACTGATTCAATAAATAAGAAACAATTTATTATTATTCAATGCTAAAATATTGAAAGAAATTCTTAAAATGCACATTATGTTTATCTACATACTGTTATAATTTTATATACATGTATGTACACATACATACATACTTATATGCATAGTTATTGTCATATCACATTGTAGTGATCCTTTGTCAGAGGCTGGCTTCTGTCAAAATGATTTGGATCTATCCCCATTGAATCTCCCCCTATGAATGACTGGCCTTGTTCCAGTAGCATGGCACTTCAAGAGACCCATGCCTCAGTGAGTGCCCTGCAGATTTTGCACACTGGTCTGCAATGCTTGTGCTCAGCATTCCTGTGCCTCACTTTGCAGCAGCCGGCAGCTCATTACTGTGCTTGTTGCTGATATCAGCTGCTGTTGCTGCTGCTGCTGGCGTTCCTTAACTGCTGTGTTTGCTCCTGTGCTCGAGTAGGCTTCTCCCTACATGACACTAGCCTTGTCAGCAGGATCATCCATCCCAGGGCACCTGGTCCATCAGGGATTCCAGTGTATGGGAAAATAAGTGGAACAGGTCAATGTCTTTGGACAAAGTCCCTTGCCAGAGCTTTAGAGGACACCAAGTAGCTGTGGCATAGGACAGCAGGTCCATCATTCACCAGTCCATAACTGGTTACAAAGGTAACAGAGAGTGCTTGATTGGGCCTGGCTGTCACGATACGCTAACACAGAGCAGGATTTGTGATGGTTCGTTACCTGAATCTCAGAGTGCAAAAGAAACACAAAACGGGGATTTTTGCTTCAATCACAACAATGCACTTTATTGCGTGCCAACAACCCCATTAGAGAGAGAAAGAGATGTAAGCCCTGAGTGGGTGAAGAGACCACAACTCTGCTTGTGAGGTATGCCTTAAGTTTCTAATAGTTGTGTCTTTGCTACACCAAGCAGATTAACCTTACGCCTTACACCAAGCTCCCCCTTTTCCACTAAGAGATCCTTTTTTGTGAATTTCTGAAGACAGAACCCTCAACTGAGTATAGGGGTGCTTTACACTTAGGCTTGTGCAGTTTGAGGGAAATTCGAGTC
>VZTJ01004500.1:297071-431991 GCA_013397795.1 Orthonyx spaldingii
GATTTTTGCTTCAATCACAACAATGCACTTTATTGCGTGCCAACAACCCGATTATGCAATAGAGAGAGAGAGAGATGTAAGAAACAAAGGATAGAAAGAAAAAGAGGGGAAGGGGGGTTTATAGCTACCAACGGCCAGCGGGATCCTCATGGTCTTCTATCAGTGGATCTGTTGTCGTCCGTGGGGGAAGATCTTCTTCAGGGTCTTCTCAGAGAGTACCTTTATAGTCTTTTTGAAAGTGAGGGGGAGTTGGCCAAAAGGTGGGGAAATAGAGCTCATTGTTCGTGAGACTGTCTGGAGCCCAGCCCTCATGCTCGGGCTTGCACAGGCCTCCACGTTCCTTCTCGCTTGGGCAGCCAGGGCAAAGCAACCTGTTCTTTCGGCGTCTCTTAGCCAATGCACCTGCAGAGCTTGGCAGGCATCCCACCTCAGTTTGGCTAGGACTTCTGTGCAAAAGTCCTCTTGCCCCTTTTTTGGGGGGGGGGGTTTTAAGTCTCAGTCCCCCATAGATGATCGTGAGACAGATGAAGGGTCTTCGGACTGTCTCTCACACTGGCTAAAGAGACATCACCAATCTGCTTGCAAGTGCTGCTCACCAGGCAAGGAGATGCATGATGGGTTAAGAAAATTGCAGGTCGTGCACAGTTACTCATAGCAGTAAGGTTTAGAGCAGGCTGTGAAGAGTTGAAGGACTTTTCCAAACCACTCAGTCTTGTAATAAGCTTACCCTGATGTAGTTCAACAGAGGCAAGTGAAAAGCAATGGGCTTTGGGGGAAGATAGACATGGTATCAATTGTAAACTGGTGGGCTCAGAGCTGATCAGCACAACTCAGGGGCAAGATGGTGGGGTTGTGCTAAATGATTCCATGAAGACATTGGCTCAGAACCTAGTAATGATCCAAATAGAAACCAAACGGGAATTTTTAGGAAAACAATTATGCCATTCTTTCATTGTATAATTCTATTCACCTACCATGTAACTTCACAGCCTAGCAAAGACGGGAGGATATAATAGGGGGCTACAAATCTGTTCACTGCTCTACGATACAAAACCTAGAGGCTTAAAACCAGTTCAAGAACAACAGAAGCCTGTTGAAAGAGTGTTGGAAATTGCCATTCCTATCATTCTCTGCCCTGCCTGGGCAGAGCAGACCTTTGGGTTGGAACTTTTCTTCACTGAAATGGCGGCCAGGCACCGGAACAGGCTGCCCAGGGGTGTGGTGGAATCACCATCACTGAATGTATTTAAAGGACAAGCAGATGTAGCACTTGGGGATGCATTTTAGAGGTGGACTTGGCAATCCTGGGTTAATGGTTGGATTTGATGTTAGAGGTCTTTTTCATCCATAATTATTCTGTGTTTCTATGACTTGGAAGCAGAGGCTTTATCTTCCCATGTCTCTGCTGTGTCCTGCTTAACCCACCCCTGGTGTCACACGCGGCCTCTTGGTCACGTGCTGTGGGTAACAAACACCATCCAAAAATGCAAACTCCAACAGCAGAGAGGCTTCAGCAATGGTTTGTGTGTGCATCAGTGGTTTTGGCAATCTGTTTCTGGAATAAGCTATTACCAAATGTTTGTCTATTTAGAAATGATTGGTTTGACAAATGGTGGTTCTAAAATGAAGGCTCTTAAATTGCTGACCTTAGGAAGCCCGAGGAGGAGGTAGCTTTGGAAACTATAAAGACTGAAGACATCTTAAAATAGACACAAATCATATTTGCCATCATGAAGGTTATCTATCAAAAAATGAAATAGAAATCAACTTTTTTTTCTTCCTAAAATTCAATACATATGGAGAACTTGCAGTTTATTTAGGAAAATAAGAAAGGAAATGACAACATCATGAATATATCTCTATGGATTTTACGTCAAATAACTGCAGATCTGGTAAAAATACCACTACTGAATTGGACCCAGACCCCAGACTAAGCTTCAAGTTTTATGCGAGTATAAAGTAGACATGAAGTGGTTGTGCATTTATCACAATTCAGGAGAACCCACAATTGAGGAGTTTGAATTTATAATGTGTTTCCATTTACTATTCAATTTGCTGTTTTGTGTATCTCCCAAATAACTTACAGTTGGTGTGATTTTATTAAACCATAACTTTATCAAGTTGGTGTGGTCCAACTGTTCAGCTCACAAGCAGAAAATGCTCAGAAGTTGACTTTGTCCATCTTTCTTTATTATTTATCCACAAGGGACAAATTATTCCTTAGGTCTGATGAAAGAGTTATGGTTAATTTTGAGGATAATGTTTAACAGTGTCTACTCTGACACTCTCCCTAAATTTCCTGAGGGATTCCAAATGTATGCTATTAGTTATGAAGATGACATAAATGGAAGAGATTATATATAATAAGCTGGCAGTAAAGTAAGATTTTAATGGACAGCTGAGAGATTGTACATTTAAATTCAAATGGAGATGAAAAACTGTATATTAATAAACATTTAAAATAGGGGGGAAATGAAAAACTGTACTATTCAATCTTAAAACAAAATGTTCTGCTTCGTATTAAGAATGACAACAAGCTTTTGAGTTTGCTCTGTGGTGAGGAAAGATGGTAGAAACACAAAAAATGAGCTACTGATTTACTTCAGTCACTCTCCTGTGTACATACCATGCACCTGTGTATCCACAAATAATTTTCCAGCTTCCATGACTGCAGGTGTCATTTGTCATGACAAGCTAAAGATTAATAGCAACCAGAGTTAAGCTTGTCTAATTTCATGCTGTATTTGCAGGATTGTATCTGCTGTGGGTTGCAGTGGATAGCCATCAAAAATGTATTCACTGGTACTGTAAACAGTGACTGGGGAGAAGGCAAGGGGGAATGATATTTACCCCACCCAGAAAGGCAGGAGAACTCTCTTCTCTTTTAACAGGGGGGAATAAGGAAGCCATTATGGTTCCCAAAATCCAGCCAAACACTTGTGAATTTCGAGATAGAGGACTTTGAATCTCAAATCTCTGGTCACCTAAGTAGCATTCAGAGCTTTGCAGCACACTTTGGGGCAAGAATTAACTTTGTAGGTCCAGATTCTCAGGTGCCTTTTCTTCTCTGTCACCACCTTCTCATGGAAAAAGATTGGGAAGAGAGTTTATTTGATCAACATGTTAGCTAGAGCGTGCTAGAAAAGGAAAAATAGATGTATAAAAGGATGAAAATCACCAAATTTACTGGGCAAAGAGAGTGTATTCTAAAGGCAATCATATGTTGGATGATTTTGGATATAGGCAGGTAGGAAAGCTGACGAACCAAATAAGCCATTAAAAATATTTTTTGCAAGCATCACCCAGGGCTTGTGAATTTTTCAAAGTACACATCTATAGAAGAAAGAAATTAGGATAATAAAGATGAAAAATGTGAACAGACATGAAATACCTGAAGGAAACGCTCACAGTATATTGGCAGTGAAAACTAGTAGAGAACTCATTCAACGCAGTTCATTGTTCTGGTTTTGCAAAAGTAAACATTTTTTTGGCTAAAATTGGGATTGCTCGACAGAACAGAATTCATTGAAAATGTACATTATAATAATTAGGACAAAAACTAGTGTATTTGATGATTTTTGTATACTTTGCAAAAGTTTCTGTGAAAAAAAAGAAAATATACTTGGATTTTTAAACTGTACTGAATAACAAATTGCCTTTACATCATACAGTCAATTTTGATAGACCATTTGTATTATTCAAACATTGGTATATTGCTCCTGCATTTGTTAGTACCTCTTGAATGGATATTCCCTATCTATTTCATTTAATTTGTCAGTAGTAATAAATCACAGTAGGTTTGTTTGTGTGTCCTTGAAGTAAGACAAATAACTTTGCCTTACTGCACTTAGCCCCAGGCTTCCTTGTGGGTGATATGTATGCCTGGAAATTTAAGTCAGAAGCAATACTTGTTTTTTGATTATCCAGTTGCTGTCTGTACAGCCCTAGAGAATGGAAAATTAATACTTCAATTTTCAAGTATTTGGGACTGAGCTGCAAAAAATCGCCTCCAACTTCCAATCTGGAATGTCATTGAAAAGATTTCATAAATGAGTAGATAAGACCTATTCTAAAAAGAAACAAGCTTGAACTATGAGGGATGTAGAGCCACTCACTCACAGCTCTCAACGTTTAAGGAGTCATGGTCAAAAATCATTGAATATAAACAAGCTAATTTTGTGGTAACCCTATCATCATCCAAGCCTTCTGCCTGTATTTAGGGCAGAACTGAGTAGTTTTGAAGATGGTTTTAAATAGCTCACTTGCTAAAATATGCATGTGTAAGAGACCTCAGCATAGCCAAAAATTTGTGTAGAATAGTTTCGTCTGAAAATGTTGCCTAAACCCAAGAACGAAACAATGCTCTCCTTGCTATAGGAAGATCTGATATTTTGGATGTTCAAGATCCTGAGAGCACCAGCAGGTTTTAATGGCTCCTGCCAGCCTCACCCAGGGACTCCACTCACCTCTTTGACCAGGGCACCCAAGCCCTCATTTAAGCTTTAACTTGGGTCCTCAGTTCTTTCCTGAGCTGTGTCATGGACATCATGGTCTCCAGCTCTTCCTCAGATCAGATCTTGGATATATGCATCAGGTAGCATTATTTCTGCTCCTGCCTCTGGCTCTGCCAGTCCTAAGTGGACCCCCAAACCTGACTGATGGCTTTTCTTTTCCTGGGGCTGCAGATAGGGCCCATTACCAGCATGCTGCCCTGTCCACTGTGTGCAGGTCACGTGGGACTGTGCCCTTTCGGTGAGGACACTGTCTGGGCTGCGGTCGCCCTCACTTTCTGGTTTGTTCCCTCTCACTGAGCAGTCCTACTCATGCTGCTCCCTGGCACTGCTTTGGGATAACCAAAGTACAAATCATTCTTTGCCTGTCTCAGATATGGACCTTCATAAAGCCCTCTTGTTTTCCAGGATAAGCTCCTGTCTCACAGACTCATGGCATGATGTCAAGAGGAGGATGGTACATGACACTCTGGGATTCAGTGTTTTGAGCATTTTCTCTAAAAGACATTTCACTGTGCTGACTCTGATGTGGTCACAGATGGAAACAGCAGTCAATGCCACTGTATCTCATAAGTGATTATATAATTGACAGTTCATATGGAACTATGTTCTCTGTCCCTCACTGGAGGCAACCTACTACATTTAAATGCAGTTTGGAGCAGAGCAGGGCACTGCTCCTTCCATGTACTGCATTCATGAGGTTTCAGAGACCTTCTCAGAACCTTCTTTGGTAGAGCCCAAACTAGCAGTGCTGCACCAGCCACCCCAGGACAGGCTGAGACATGCCACCTTAACTGGCCTTTTGGCAAAGCAAACACTTGGAACAAGGTACTCTGTCATTGATAGTGACTGCTCTGGCTCTGGTGGATAAAGAAGGGATACAGCACTGTCTGTCTGAATGCCACCTAAAACCTAACACTGCTCCAATGGTTTGCTTTAAGATTGTTTCTTTATGACTCTGTAGGGGATAAATGGAATATGAGATACCCATACTGACATAGATGATGATGCTACAGGTTTGGCAAGGAGGTCCTCATATGGTTTGAAACCTCTTTTAAAGAATAAGAAAGATAAAAGCAGTGCTGATGGTCATTTTCCAGGATAGAAAATATCAGCAGTGGCATCCCAGGGGTTGTTATTAGACCAAGATTGGAGATTTATCCATCATCTTCATCACTTTCAATCAAAATAGCGGTGCACAGTGGAAGTCTGAAAGTGATACATTTTGGTAGTTAAAGATTGTTTCAATTGCAAGGAACTCCAAAGCAACTTCATAAAACAGAGTAAGTGAATATCCATGACGTTTTTACTAGGAAATGTGGAGAGGAAAGGGGCTCATGGACAAACCTCTCTAGGTGATGTGGAGTTCCATGAACAGCACCAGTCTGTGATTGTTTCTGGTGACATTGAATCTCCAGAGGATGAATCTTGGTGCCAAGTGGACCAGTACCTAGAGTTGCACAAGACAATACTCAGTGAGCTTGGGATGAACAGCAGTGAGTGCAGAGCTTTGGGAGATGAAATCCCCCGCTTCAAGATACGACCACTGGTGGCTATTTTGGGACAATCACAAGCAACCCAAACACTTTGATCAGTCTTTGAACTTCTGAAGAGTTTAGTATTATTCAAAAACTCGAAGATTTCACAGTAGATTTCTTTCTCTAAATTGGTTATACACATATTGAATAGAGTAAGTCCCTCTACTGATTCCTGTTGGGAATTTAAATATAATTTTGGGAGGACAGACACTCAGGCTATGACTATACTAGTGAATTAAACTGTGACTAAAAATATGCCCAGACATGGTTTGGGCTAGGAAACGTGCCTAGCTCCTGGATTAATGACATCATGCCACCTTGGCAAAAATCTCTCTGCTTCAGTCATCCATCTCTTTCCCATTAGATCTTGTGCTCCCATGTAGATCTGCATGTCATGAAAAAACCCTTTGCGTTATGTTGTGAAAACCCTATTCTCAGAGGCTGTTTTTTCAATCCTTTGGCAAGAGAAACAGCTCAGAGCTACGTGGAATCCTGAAGAAGTGAAGATCCTCATTTTGAGGACCCTGTGTGGGAAGGTGGACCGGGAGTGTGTGTATATGGGGAGGTGAAGGTGTGTGTAGCTTCAAATGAATCTTCCCAAGTACATGTGAAGTGGCAGTATGAAGTCTAGAGGTAGAGATTATCAGTGATTTTCCTCCTGCTATTGTATCCTCAACCTTCACTGGGTTACAGGCCAGAAGAGAGCTCCAGTGAACATGAAATGGGGTTCCTACTTGCTTTTGGGGTAGAACATGGAGCCGTTTAACATCAGATGCTTGGTCACAGTGGACAACATATGCAGCAACTTGACACATGCTTTTGTGGGTGGTGGAGAGCTACCATCTCCTCAAATGACAGTCTCCCATGGCAACCACAGCAGACATAGCAGCAGCTGCTGGGGATTATGGATAAACCAAAACCAGCTACCTCACAGACTGGAGCACTGCCTCCTGAGAAATGATAACGCAGCACCTGTAAAGATGCTCAGATGCTTGTCTTCCTAACCAGACTGACACGGCTGTCCACGCCTGGAGACTCCAGCCAGCTCTGTTACTGCTGGAGCACACAGGGCACCACTAAGTTACCAAAACTGGTGTTTTGTGTCTTGACCACACAGCAAAGGTTCACCTCTGCACTCCTGGAAGCAATTTTTGTGGCTAATCTCCAGAGGTACTTCCACTCAGTGGAGGAACTACCACAGCAAATACCCTCCCTCTCTCTCTTCTCATACCTGGAAAGGACCCAACTTGGAGATTTGGCATAGTCCCAAGGCAGCCTTGGGCAGCACCCTCAGCTGGTTTTTGTCTGCTCTTTCCTCATGGAGGTCCTTCAAATCCCTCCTGCCTTCCAGTACCCTTGCTCTACTTTTCAGCCCCCGCTCTCAGGGTTCCATCCTCTCATGTGCTCTGTGAGCAGGTTTGCATCAGAAGTGTGAGTAGGACACTCTCAGTTCCTCATGCAGGGTAGGACAAAATAGGGAGGTACAACACCCTTATCATATGCTTAATTTGATCTACTCCCATAAATGAAGCAGGGAAGCAGCCTTCTCATGCTGACCCTCTTAGCACAGGTTGTCTGGCTCTCTCCCAGCTGTTGTTCCACTCAAGGTGTTGTTAAAGACAAACACAAACTCACCTTTATTTGTCACTCTAATTAAAAATCTACTGAAAATACCATGGACTGGTTATTATTGGTCCAGTTACAATATTGCTTACAATCACAATAATGCTTACACTCGATTGCAGAAAAGCTTCACTAAAAATAGCGCCCCTAAAAGGAGAGAGCTGGATAGGAGGAAAAGCTTTTTCACCGTGAGGACAAAATGTCAGTGGAACAGGTAGCCCAGAAAGGCTCTGCTGCTTGTATCCTTGGAGGTTTGTGAAGTCATGTTGGAGATCAGACCAAACCCTTGGCAATGCAGCCTGGTCTTATGGCTGTCCCACTTTGAGCAGAAGGTTTGACTGCATGAACCTCTGTCTTCTCCAACCTGGGTTATCCTCTGATGGTGAGGCAGATGGCACTCACAGGAAGCTGCTGGGTGATACCCAGCTGGAGCTCAGGTGCTATGCTGCAGGGAGGGCTGCCCTGATGTTGGGGGAATGGGTCAACAGGAACCTCATCAACTGCACAGGTAAAGGCTGGTCCCTACCCCAGGGACAGCATTATCCCGTGGAACAAGGGAGTTTGGGCTCCCACTGGCTGGGCGGCAGCTTTGCAAAACTGGTAACCCAAGTCCAACATCAGCCAGTGGCAGGCTGTTGTGGCAAAGACCAGGAGTCTATGGTCTCTGGGAGAGGAGAGGAGAGGAGAGGAGAGGAGAGGAGAGGAGCTGGTAGGCTGAAGAAAATCATTCTCCCCCTCTATTTGACAATCATTAGACACCAGTAGAAGGACCAGGCTCACTTGGAGGCTTCAGTGCAAAAAGACATCTGTAGGCAGAAGAAGCAACTACAGGGTACGAAGGATGGCCTTTGAAATATTGCCCAAGAATGCGGGGATGGTTTAGAAAAGTCAAAGCTCAGCTGCAGTTGAAGCTGGTGAAGGACATCAAGGGTACCATGAACTTCTAGTCCTACTTTAGTAACAAAACATGGCCCAATTGCTTAGTGGGTCAGTGGTTTTAATAAAATAGACACAGGCTGTGGTACTCAAAGCCTCACTCTTCACCAATGTCTGCCAGTCCTCTATGTTTAGTGAAAGAGTTCAATGAGGAGAGAAACTTCCAGTAGTAGGTGAGGATTGAGTCAGGGATTGTATGTGAGAACTCAGCTGCCACAAGGGTTCAAGGGACTTAGGTCCAAGGGACCCTAAAAGGCTCTGTCTGAGAATACCAAGACAACTGGCCAATGTCTTTGCATGAACATGCTCCATAGTTTTGAAGTCTCAGGAGATCAGGGGAAATTCCTGGTATAACTGAAGAAAGTTGCACCCAACTTCAAAAAGGCTCAAAAAGTCAACATAGAGAAACAGAATCTCACTTTGGTTCTGTAAAAGTCATGGAGTGAGTCACCTTGGAACTTCTCCAAACATGCAGAAGATCATTGGAAACAGTGAGCATGGAATTAGTTACCAAGGGTAAGTTACACTTTACCCACAGCTTGCCTGCTGTGATTGAATGACTGCATGTGTGGAATTGGGGAGGGGAAACCAGTGAATGCCATCTCTCACAACTTCAGGAAAGCTCTCAACACTTTCTCCCACAGTCTTGAGAGGTAAGGAACAGGTTGGAAGTTTGAGCCCTGAGGGTAGTGGTTAATGGATTCCCACATCCCACCACATTTCTCTTTTGGATCTAATTTTTCTTATGATCCTGTCACGATCTGGTGGTTACTTAAGGACCTATCAGATACACTCTAGCTTCACTGCACACATAAAATGTAGGAGAGAAGAAGGACAGAGTACAGCTCATGGTTGGTATGGAATATATGCGTCAGTGGGGATTAGCAGTTTGGAAATTTAGGGCTAGGGAAGTGTAAGAACAGTAAAAGAATACAAATTTGGTCAGGCACTGTTTCACTGCTTATAAAGTGGTTGGGGTAGAGGAAATACATCAAATCTTTGAGCATGGAGTCTATGATCAGTTCTGTCCTGAAGCTGCCAGCATGCACAATTTTTTATACTGCCCCCTAATAAATCTAAGCACTATGAACATGGAGACATTTTTAAAAAAGGGTGATCAATATTGGTAGGGTGGTTTTTTTAATCCACTTTGTGTTTTACTTCTACTATTGTAAAAGCATTCAGGACACTGTATACAGTCTATCCTTAATTCTAAGATTATTGACAACTAGCAGGAACACTCCTATCAGTTTTGCCGCTATTCTCACAGTGGTGACAGATCTGACAGCTCCAGAACTCTCTGAATGGTGCAGAAGTTCTACATGATGAGGTGGACCATGAACTGGAAAGGCACACAAAATAGTATTCCCTTGTTGGAGTATGTGCTCTGCGTTAATGTATGTCATCACCTTGTGTGACAGGAAAAATGGTGATGGGCTGTCCTCATGTCTAATATCCCCGGACCGATTTCCTTCTTTTACACAGTGATCATTAGGGCTAAGGTGCCAGGAAGGATTTTGGGCCAAGACATTTTTGTGAAGTTTGTCATTCATTGTACAAACACATTTAAGACTGTCAAAATTACTACTAGGTCTACCTGCCAAGTGCCTGTAAGGATAAGATGGGCACTAGAATAAGGTACCCTAACCCATGTGCATGGAAGGCCCCAGTCCCAGAACCCATTTCCTAGAATCTTTAGATGTTTTTAATTCATGAAACTAAACAGCCATCCCAAGCACTGCAGTCCTAGACCTGTCAGTGTCACTCCTCCTCCTACCCTTTTTTTTTTTTAACACTGTTTAAAACCAAAATTATACAGTCCATTCCTGAACATGAATATTATGTGTGTCAGGGAACAGCAATGACAGGCTTCTTTCTCGGGGAAGATGAGCTGAGCAAGGCAATGGAGTCAGAAGGGCTGGTGCCTCACTGTCCAGATCACAGCCCTGCACTATCTGAGCAAGATGGGCAAGGCAGCCCTAGAGGTGGAAACCAGGTCGAACAGTGAGTCCAGATTATAAGGTAAGTCAGGTCCAGGGCTCAAGTCAAATGAGTGAGGTCTAGGTGAAGACAGGAAGCCAATCTGCAGGTCAGGGTCAGATTTGGTGAGGGTAGTCAGGGTCAAATATAGCCCAGTGATTGTTGTCTGATGAGAAAAAGCAGTTCTTGGAACAGTCCATAGCAATGAAGAAGAAAATTTTTGACGTGCAAGAACTGACTTGTCTTCCACAAAAAGTGAAACTTGTGAGAGGCTACACAGGAGTGAGACAATGGTGACGATCATCTCCCATGCTATGAGAGAGATGGTGATGAAAATGTGTGAGTAGACTGCTGGATGGAAAGCAAAGCTGGCTTCTGCATCTGCATGTTCCTGTTTGTATTTCTCAGGACTAAGACTGTAGTGCTGATACGTGAAAGTATAAAGGGACATTTCAAAATAAATTTAACGAGAAAGGTGTTCAGTGAGGTTATGGTGGCCTTTCTCACTTCAAGTGGCTGTTGTACATTTTTACCAAAAACCTATAAAAAATGAACTTTGTCTCACACAATCCTTGAGTAACATATGGGCTCTTTTTGCCCCCAACATGAATTATATCTTATCAGTTAATAAGTTCCCATATTCTCAGTCTTTTCCTAAATTACTGTACCAAATGCATTTAATGCAAATTATGACAGTTTCTGTACTTGCCTCTAAGGCTGTTTCTTATAGGGCATCAGCCATCTCACTGCTGCTGGCCAGTATGAAATAGCATCTCATTTTGATTTTAATGGAAATCCCCTGCAAGCACAATGTTTCAACATCCATAAACCGCATTTGCACCACAAACTGTTTCATTGCAGAGCAGCTAAAAATACTGCTGCACTCTCCTGCACTTTGTGCCTGCTGTCTCCAAACAACTCCACCTCCAAACAACAACCACCATATGTAGATACTGAAAGAAACAGAGCTGAGCTTTGGTTGATAATTGGACTTAACACTTTTTATATTTCTTTTGTGGTTTGCGTGCATTTTGGGGTGAAGCAGCAGCAGACCATCAAGAAAGTAGTGATCCACAGAACAATTCACCTGAGCAGGCACAAGCCTGTGTTCTGAGCAGGAGGCATAGGCAAGGTTAACAAGACAGGTCCAAGGTCAAGCCAGGAAAGACAAACAACACTCCAGAAAAAAGTCTAGGGACAGGCACACTTAATGCATAGCTAAGGAAGGGGCTGAGGGCCCAGAACTGAGCATAAAGGGAGTCCCTGGGCTATGGACATGAGTGGAGGCCGTGGATATGGTTGGAGTAATTAGGGACTACTAGTGTCTTCACAAATTAGTCCCTGACAAATTCTTGGCATGCCACAGAACTAGTAAGGAGATGTGTGACTTTCAAAAAGAGCTGCGTTGCCACTGCTGTTGATCCCTGGGTGTGTACTTCTGGGCAGAGGGACCTGTGCCTTTTCTCTGTATAGTGGAGCAGACTCTGGTAAGAAGATACATTATTTACATTTTGCTAATCTTCATCACTTCATCAACAGAACAATACTGTTTTGGACATCCCAAAGTTATTTCTGAGAGTTCTGATACCCTGATGACATTTTGGGCTGGTGAAAGCAAACACTATCACAATCCGTGGGGAAAGAACCAGATGAGTTGTTATGGTTTAGGAATGGTGTTCTCCAATTTAGTATTCCCACTGAAAGCACTCCAAACCATGTGCTGCTCCCTCTTTCCCCCACTTTCTCCATCCTCTCCTCTGTGGAGGCCTATAAAGGAGAATTGGAGGCACAAAAGGTGAAGATCACGGGTTGAGATAAGAACAATTTACTGGAAAGAGCCATGAGATAAGGAAATGAACAGTAACAACCACAATATGAATGACAGAGGAGGTGAATGATTCACATGAAAACAATACCTGACCACTCCCTCTGCCACCCTGCACTGACCCAGAAGAGATCCCTTCCCCCCCACCTAGGAAATGATGTGAGGTAGTACAGAATGATCTCTGGCTCCCTGCCATGGCCCCTCCTGGCCACTGCAAAAATTAAGCTTGTCCTGACTGGAATCAAGACAATGGTATGACTACCTCTTTTCTCCGACTTTTGCTAGTTTTGTTTATGTGGATGTGCATGGCAACGTGTCAAAAGAGGTGTGACCCTAGAACACAACACTAACATCTTTGTAACTTGCTTTGCCCCTGCATACATAGGCTTAGAGCTTTATGACGTCTTAGGTCTCTCCAGTGTCACCAATTTTATCATGACACAGCCTCTGAGATTTTCATGAATTATTTAGGAGACCAAACACCCCCAACCTGGTGACTGATTAGGTGACCTGATATGTGAGTTGCTGCTAGACAAGCACTTTACTCCAGAGTTTGTGGCATCAGCACTCAAATTCTATATCTGTGTTGTGTATGAATGTTGAAGGCATTACTCTGATGCCAAGAGGATTTTTTGCTTTTTCTTTTCTATACCTTTTATACAGTTCTATGTATCCACAAGTATTAGCATGCATACTTGTACTGCTTTAAGTCTGATAACTTAACATAGTTCCAGTGTCCCTGGGTGGGCCAGAGACCAAACATTCTGCTATCTTGAGGAGCCAAGGTCCCCTCGTAGAACATGTTCTGTAAACTTATTGGCCCCCCGGGGAGATTAGGTCCTATGAGTTGTGTTCGTGAGTGGGGTGAGCACGCATGGTGGGCATCACGACACATTCCACCTCGGCGAAGTGGTGTATCGAACAGGATCCTATTAAAATACCGAGGTAAATGGCCCTCAATCCTCTAACCTCCAACTGTGTCTGGTTTTCAGTCCTAAGACCAGGAAAAAGGCATCAATTCTAAATGAAACAAAGAGAGAACATTAATTTTGAGTTTCTGAGGGATCCCATCTTGGACTATGGCACAAATACAGACAGTGATACACCCCAAAAGATCATGAGAGCAACAATGCTGTGTTGTCAGGAACAAGAACTGTGTCATAGGAGCAAAGCTGCTTCAGGAGATTCTGAGATGCTATATGACAAGAAGGTGGTAATTAAAAATATTGACAGCCTTCCCAATTGTTTTGGATCACTTGTCATTTGGTCACTGTTAGAAACATCCTTTTTCTGCTATTCTGATGAGGTACAGCAGCTATGGAAAAAATTGCTTTGTAAAAAGACTTGGAGAATGCCAACTGTTTGTTTTTTGCTCTGCCTGACAACTTCATGTTTAGTTAAAGTTATAGCAACTGTTGTATCAGAATAGCAAATCTGAAAAAGAAAAGAATAGAGAAAAAGAAGAAAAAGAGAAAAAGAAGAAATATAAAAAGAAAAAGAAGAAAAAGAAAGGGCCAGAACTGTTCTGCAAATATTTTTTAATAAAATTTACGGATGACTTAGCTGAAGATCTTAGTGACTACCTGTATGAGGAGAGGCTGAGAGAGTTGGGATTGCTCAGCCGGGGGAGGATTAAGTTTAAGAGTACTAAGTGGGTATAAACACCTGATGGGAAAATGTAAAGAAGATGGGGCCAGACTCTTGGTGCTGTACCACTGATGAACAAGGGACAATGGTCAATATGAAAATAAGAGACTTGTAGTATAAGAACTGATTTTTTTTCTGTCAATACATCTATTTATTTACATACTTTAAAAAGCTACTGTCATTTGGTGCTAAAGAGGAATGACCAAGGCCAACATCCTGCCTTTCTGTCAGAGCAGGCTTAGAAGCATGGTATCCCACCGTCTGATGAGTGACCTGTACCTTCTGGAGCAGTGATCTGTCAGGGCACTCAAGGATGTGCCATCTTGGGTGCATTCCTAGAAAGGATTCTCTGGCATAGGGGTTTGCTGGAAAAAAACCCAAAAGAACGACAGCTCATTGGTGTCCATCTTCACGTTTAGTCATAAAGCTTGTATCTTCTCTGGTTTGTCATTATAACATTGCCAAACATTGCTGTACACAATCATATTAAAAGTGATGGTCAAAGCCCTTGCAAAACATATTTCTGCTCTAATTGTTTATCTTTTATTCAAGGAATAGGGACCAACATAATACTGATCTGAAGAGAGGGTGAAGGCAAACAGGTTATAGCCAGGGGTGTAGGCAAAAAGGTTATAGCCTTTTCCCTGATGGGTGAGAGCATATGTGGTCTTTCCTATGGCTGCCAATCCTCTATAAGAGCTGCAGGTGTTCTCTCACACCACAGCCATTTCTAAAGTCAAGCTGCAGTAGTTTCACTAGGGTTTGTTCATCATCCACATACAGAACCAAAAAATTTATGTCTTACATTGTAAGATGTATGTTTGACGTTGAAAGGGTTCTAAGCATAATTACTGCCAAAAGCCTTGTTATCTCTCACCACAATAACAAGAAGCTCGAGCAATTGTCCCAGAAACAAATTTTTCTGATTGCTGACATGACTGCTTTCCTGTTATGTTGAATCTTTTCATGTCCATCTGATCAACCAGGTATTTAGTGTTGGCTTTGTGTAAAGACTTAATGTGTCCCAAATGCACTCTGTGTGCCATCCACACTCTTCACACACAGCAGGCCATGGGTAATAACTGGCTTGCAAGTCCCTGTTGCCAGGGAGCACATCAAACAAACACTTTTGGTTTATTTTGTCTTCACTGCATGAGCCTAATTTTTACATGTGTTCAGATCTCTCTAATCTTCCCTAGTCCTGGCTATGGAGAAGCCCAAAGGTGCAGACTGCTATGGTGGAAAGTGGAGTCACCTCCACAGTCTTCTCAATGCTTCAAAGAAATCCAGCTTTAATTTGCTGTATTACTGTTCTTGAGGGGCCTTAAATGTAACTCGTCCCCTTTAAATTATATATCTCCTTTACTAGTTGTAGAACAGATTTTTTTTTTTTCCTAGGCTTTCAATTTCTTTTGCACCATTTGGCCTGGGTTGTTCTTTTTCTTCTTCACAGCCAGACTGCTGTCTGGTGCCTCCTGTCCTCATCTTTTTAAAGGACAGACACAGGCTGCCCCTTGCCAGAAGGCATGACAAGTCTCTCTTTCTTTTAAAGTTTTCCTGTGAATGCAAATAAGCCACAATCCCTCCTTGATTTTCTGCTGTTTTCAGCTTCCCCAACACAGGCTTGGAAATTCATCCAAACATATTTTCTGCAGTACCTTCAGTGAGATTTCCAACATGTGACTTTATAATTCCCAAAGCCTTTTAAAATGTCTGGCCTTTCTCCAGATGAAGTATATGGAATTCCACATGTTATATGGAATATACCTCCTTCATGCTCAGAATACATGGCAGGCTGCAGAGCATGTGACATACATAGTGGGAATGCTTGGAATACCAGGTACATTGTGGCTAGCCTGGACACAGCCTAGTATAGTTCATTTACAAGGCTGGATCCCTGTAACAATTTGCTTCTACCATGTTGATGGGGTTTATTAAAATATCAGAGACTTACAGGGATGCAGATGCTACTTTATAATCAGCTTCCTAACACCAAGTGTGTTTGTTGTGGTCAGTCTTTATTTTAACCCTGACTGTGTCAACATGTAGCAGCAGCAGGCTGGCAGTGCAGCTGTGGTTATAGATGCTTATATAGCCTGATAATGTATTTTGTAGCAAAAACTGTTGTGCACTATTTGGTTTAGAGAGCTCAGTTAAAGTGCTTTATGATGGAGGCTTTTACTTCACTAATAGTAGCAAGTGTTAAAGGTTATACAGCTTTAAAAGCCTTTTTTGAACTTAAAGCATCTTTCCCCAGTCAGCCTGTAGCTTCTGAGGCGGTGTGCCCTCTGTAAAAATGGTTTGAAATTGTTGTCCCTGGCTATTATGCAGTGGCCTGCACAAAGTACCTGTCACCTTGAAGATGCACTTAATACCAGCCTTGTATTTGGAAAACTGTTGCAACATCCACCCGGGCAGCCATTGTACCTCCACCTCTGCCACAATTACCTTGTTTATTTTAAAGTTCTTTCTTGCTGCCTTACGGAAGATTTAAGCTTCTTGATTTGCAAGCCTTTAGCTTCTCCAATCAGGTGATTTATACCCTCAGAGATTGCCATTTCCCCAGGACCATAGTGCCTTCTAACAAGAGTTGTGGCATAGACTTGTCTTTCAACACGCCACTACTACATATGTTATGCAATGAAACACTGGGCAATCTCAGATGCAGAGGAATTTTATTAATTGGATATGAGGAGTAATGGCTGCTGCTCAGGCTTCTCCAGCTCCAGCACTGATGAAGTCTTTCTTATGTTTTCTTCATCATCTTTTCCTGTTATGGATTTACATTAGAGTTTATAATGGGTATAACTAGAAGACACCAGTGTCTTCCCATTACTTGGAGATGAATTACAAAGAAGCAGCTGTAGTAAGATGGACTTTTCTTCTCTCCCTTTAGGATGAGTATTTTTCCTTCTGTATCTAACAAGCTACCTTCAAAGGGGTCAGTGGAATCTGTATTCAGCAGTTTGATATCTACACTCATTCACAGGAAAGTTAGTTGTTCATTTTGGGGGAAGGAAAAGTAAAGTGTTCCCAATTTACAAACCACAGCAGAGAATGTGGTCCCTAAATGCTGTGCTCAGAAGGGATGTTGAACACATGACTAGAAGTCCAACACCTTGTTTGCTTCCAGATTTCAATGCAGACAAACAATCTGAAGACTTCACAACTAGTGTTGCAGATGAGTGCATACTATACTGCTCTGAAATTTTCTCTTGTGCTCTTTTGATATTGTGTTATCTGTTAAGCTGTAATCATACTTCTCTTATCCCATTTGTTCTCCCAAGCTAGTATCCTAATGACTTGGATGATGAAATATGCAAATCCTATATTTGGCTCAGCAAATGTTTTAAAGCATGAAAACACAAAGAAATGGAGCCAAGCAAAAGTTTGAATTCTATGTTCTGATATATTAATTTCAATATCAATTTCATACTAATTTTTAATATGGAATTTTTTTTCTTTTAAAAGTGATCATTTAACAGACTAATAATTAATGACTGTGGTTTTAATTTAGATCCCTAACATATATCCAGGCCCTATTTATTTTTATCCAGACCATTTAAAAAAAAAAAATTTAAAAACTTTGCAATCAGCACAGCTAAAGTATTTCTATTACTTGGTACTAGACTAGTGTCACACTACTGTGACATTGAGAAAGAGCTTTTTAGCCAAGCAAAGTGTTTCGTTCTTTTTTCTTAAATTCTTCTTCTGACACAATCTCATTCACTACAGGATGATGAAAACAGCTTTTCAAATCTGATTGTTCAAATGAAAACTGAGATTCTGATTTTTTTTTCACCTCCCAGCTGCCATATTAACTTCAGTTAATGTCAAGAATGAGAAAACATTGCTGCAGTTCTGTATCTGCTTTTTAGTGACCACACTTCAGTCTAGTACACAGGCAAAGCGCTCTCTCTCTCTCTCTCTCTCTCTATATATATATATATATCTGTAAATGGGATATTACTTACTTTCACTTTCTTGCCTTGAATGGCTTATCTAAGCCTATAGAGGAAGAATGAAAATGTGCAGATTCCCAGCAACATACTTTGTCCATTCTGGGAATAAATACGAAGGTCCAGTCTGAGAGTTTGTAATTTCATGATCTTTCATGAACATTCAATTGACATGGATTTCATAGTGCAGTCACACTAGGAGATGAACCACAGTGACAATGTTGTAAATTTTTTGAAATTAATTTAAAATTGACATTCATTTTATAATGCCCAGCCTTTACCCCTGCAGGAGTGAGCTGACATCTTTAGAAAGTTTTTTATTTGATCACAACACTTCATTAGGTGAAGATGAGGGTCTACTAGAAGATGGTACCCACCTAATAAGGAGAAGATCCCTATGAACAGACTTAATAATGAAATAAGACATTCTTGAGCTATCCTCAAGAACAGAGACCTTGACATGGAGTCAATAAGGAAGTACTGCATGTGGAGGATGTGGCACAAGATAAGGTTACAAGGAGGACTTTCCACTTTACCATTCAAAATTATGGACATTCAAAGGTGAATCTGAAATGTGGGGATACTGGTGCTCAGAGTTTGAGCCACAAGCAAGAAGCACTGAAGGCAAATGCACTGAGTCAAGGAGATTCTTCAACATCAGAGCAGTGAATATCCATGTAGCTGATGACAAAACTTTTAAATTTATATACAAACTGAGCTTCCTCAGGAGGGAAACTGCACATATAAAGACATCCCACCTGTCTTATAGGTTTTACTACTGTAACAATTTTCTCCATAATTATTTTGTTGGATGAGGGTAGTTACCACATGGGGAAGAAGAGACCTCTCTTTTTCAACCTCATACATTGCCATCAGAAGACTCAAACTGAAGACACCTTACACCTCTTGAGAATTTACACAAGTTCTGCATGTGTCAAATCAAATGAAAGGTAATACCCCCACACCATTTCTCTCCCGATTTCTAGTTAGTTTTCTTTTCCCACATTTCTCTCTCAAATTTACATTTGCTTTAGCAAATCTCTGAAATGAAAGGGAGATAAAGCTGTTACTACCATTTAGCCGACTTCACTGAGTTCTCTTCCCTCTACTTGATTACAGGGTGTTCTAAACCTAAATTTCTCTTCACTTGTGCATATATTTTCCTCTGGGAAGACAGAAATTTTATGCAGAAGAAGTCTGTGCTTTCTAAAAGAGCAGCCTTGTATTGATGGAAAGAAAAACTGTGTTAACAAATGCACTGCGGTGGGCTGACCCTGACTGGATGTCATGTGCTCACCAAAGCCACTCTGTCGTTTCCCCTCCTCATCCGGGCAGGGGAGAAAAAAGGCTTGTGGGTCAAGATAGGGATGGGGAGAGATCACTCACCGGTTATGATCATGGGCAAAAATGACTTGACTTGGGGAAATTATTTGATTTTATCGCCAATCATATCAGAGTAGGATAATGAGAAGTAAACCCAAATCTTAAAACCCCCTCCCCGCTCCTCCCTCCTTCCTGGGCTCAACTTCATTTCCAATTTTCTCTCATTTCTTCCCCCACAGTGCTGTAGAGGAATAGAGAATGGAGGCTGGAGTCAGTTCATCCCACAGTGTCTCTACTGCTCCTTCCTTCTCATGGAGAAGACTCCTCACACTCTTCCCTTCCTCCAGCATGTGGCCCTTCCCATGGGAGACAGTCCTCCATGAACTTTTCTAACATGAGTCCTTCCCATGGACTGCAGTTCTTCCCAAACTGCTCCAGTGTTGGTCCTTTCCATGCCTGGAGCACCTTCTTCCCTTCCTTCCCCTCCTTTCTCACTGACCTTGGTGTCTGCAGGGCTGTTTCTCTCACATATTCTCACTCCTCTCTTCCATGTCTGCATTTGCTCTTGTGAAACAACTTTTTATCCTTAAACGTGTTACCCCAGAGGTGCCAGCACCATCACTGCTGGGCTCAGCCTTGGCCAGCAGTGGGTCCATCCTGGAGCCATCTGGCATTGGCTCTGTTGGACATGGGGGAAGCTCCTGGCAGCTTCTCACGGAAGCCACCCCTGTAGCCCCCCCACCAAAACCTTGCCACACAAACGCAACACATGCACATATTTATCTTCAGAGCTTAATACAATTGTTGCTTATTTTTAATGACCTGGGCAAATTCTAGTAAAACAAGGCTTGAAACCAAGTTTTAATGGAAGAAACCTGAATGACTAAAATAGCACGCAAAATTTTTTCTTTCCACTGAATCTGCTCCTCTTCTATAGCTTATATACCCAGAATGAAATGAAATTGTGGTGTACTTGAGTGTCAGTTAATGAATTTTTAACAGGGAATTAAGCTTTTTAAAACTAAAGAATGTGAGTCAGTAGAGTACATTTAATCATGGACCAGATTAATCACCTTCAATAGTCATTTTTGCTTGATTAGGTTTTTAGGATGTGTTTGTTTAGGTGATGTGTGGTGGTCTCCTATGTAGGGTTTCATGTCGCTATGCACTGACATAATGGTGACATGTTACTTACACATTTCACCTCCTATTCACAACATTTACAACTCCATGCTTTCTCCTAGCCTAGATGAGACTTTAGCATGGCAGAAACAAGACTGATTAAGGTCCATCTTGGATGAAGTGGAAATGTTTGTACTTTGAAATATCAGTAGTTAATCAAAGCAAGCAGGGATTATTCCACACAAACATAGTCTCAATGGTTTTTATGCTTTAAACTACATTAGTAACTACAGCACAAAAGGCACACTTCTTTAGCTAGTTTGGTTCTTCATTCAAAACTTTGAAGGCTTTGTTTCTAGATTAACGCTTGGATCTCTTGACTTAATTAATTTATCTAAGACAAGTCAGTGAACAACATATTTGCTTGAGGTGAACAAATCATGGTTTATCATGGAAATCATCTAAATTTTCATGTAAATAAAACAAGCTTAGCATCTGAGCCAGTCAATGACTGAACGTATTTCTTTTCCTGGGTATACTAAGAACATGCTGGTATGAATAATGATTTTAACACCTAAAGTTGCCTAATTCAACTATTTAACAGTAAAGAATTTAATTAGATTTTGATGTGAATTTTCTAGCTAAATCCTTCAGGTGTTTCTGCCTTCTTCATTAATATTGCAGTAAATTAATCTCTATTTGCTGTGATATTTTGGTAATTTAGTGACTAAAACTGATTTCATCTTTTTCCTGCAAGGCAACCTACTTACTACAGCACTTTTTTTTTAACCTTCTCTTCATTCTTCAGTCTTATCTTCATTCAATTAAATAAATCACATTAGGAAATCAGTACATGGAGAACTGAAAGGCAGCTGCTCATGGTACCTTCTATCCACACAGATCTCTATGGAGTACCTGCTGCCTTGTGGTGATGAAGATTGCTCCAAGGATGCAGTTACAGCTGTTTGATCACAATAAAGACGCTGTGTCAAGAAGAGCTGATGGTTCATCCAATATAGGCAATATTTTAGAGGAGTCTAGAGAAAATAATCTCTTCAAGAGAATGAGTCCCTCCCTAAAAGGATATTAAGGAGCTTTGTGTCAGAAACTATCGGACAGTATTTGTTTCAATATTAGTAAAAATTCCATTCACTTTCGGAAATGTGTTAGGAGTTTCTGCTCCATTCCTCTCAAAAAAAGAGAGTTCATCTCTGTTATATTTTTCTAGCTGCTATAATCCCAGCAGCAGTGGTTTTTTGTTTTCACAAGCTCATGTGTGCAGCTGTGTATTGATGGCGTTCTGCTGATCTGTATGCTATAAGACGTGTTTATGACAACAGTGTTTTTTCTTAAACAAATATGTCATTATTTCTGAAATATTCAGCAGTTCTCTGGCTATATTTGGAGTTCATCTGTTTGTGAATTTATTTGTGAACTGAATTAATTCTATTTTATGTTTAGAACAGTTAATTTAAGTCTTCTGTTAATAGAACAATTATTTTTAGGGTGGAAAATTTAACATATTCCCTTTATTGTCCTTTAATGTTTTATTCCAAAGTTCTTATCAGCCAAAGGAACATATTGGTGCAGCTACAAGGCAGCCTATGCACAACTGAAAAATAGATAAGTTCAAGTGGGCAAACCAGTGTGAGTTCACGAAATAGTACTTACTGTACTGATGGTTGTACTCTTGACTATCGTTCTATTTGTTGGTCTGAAAACAGAATCAAATTTGTACACCTGGTTTCAAACCTGCCCTGCACTGCTTATGAGCATCACTCCATCTATCCAGCCACAACCTACTCATGCTGATACCATCACTGAAAGCAGAAGCTATCACAGTGAAAGGTCTCTCTAAGTGACCTATTTGTTCTAGCACTCCCACAAAGTGAGGCTGTTTCCTCTCTGAGAGATGACTCCTTCTGAAGGGCCATCTCTATCCACCATCTCCGTGTGGTTGCAATTGACAGAGGGGCAATAGAAATCATAATCTTATTTTAGTGGATACAGTGAGCCAACACTGGGCACTTTAGTTATTAGTTGAACACAATGCATGTGTACAAAATCCTTTAACATATCTTCATGGGTAATGCTACATCTTAAAATGTGTGGAGTGTTGCCAAGGACATTTTTCCTCCAGTGAAATGCTAACTGATTAAAAAGAGAAGTTTGAGGAAAATTTTTTTTTTTTAATTACAAGGTTTAAAACACTTCTTTAAAGTATTTTACCAATGCTTCAGAAATTTCTTGCATACAAAAACAGTGAATAAATCTATGGCTTCCTTTTGTTTCTGCAGTGTTCAATTACCAGTACTTTACTCCTGAAGTCAACATGCAGGGGAAATCTGTGGAGCAAATGAAAATATGAGGAGGCATATCCACACAATTTCTCACTTACCTAATGCAGGAAATGAGAGTAACGAAGACATGATCAGTTCTAGCTTGGACACCATAGTGCAGACCCAGTTTTATGAACAGTCTAAGCTGATACTCGATATCTGCAATACTGCATATTCTGTTCAGCTAATGGATTAGGAGTAGATAAATCAAGCTGAAGTCAGATACAAAGCCAGGGCAATAATCTTTTGAACTACTGCAGTAAGGTTTTCATCTGCCACAATGACACTTCTGTCACTATGTATTACCCTTACTCAGACCATAAAGAATGATTCTTCTTTGCGAGCACCTATCCACACCACCAATGTAAATTTCTCGAGTGTTGTCACTTGTACCAATTGCATACTGGAATTAAAATTTAACTGATAAGGATACCCATGTAAAAAAAAATAAAGCTTCCTACCCAGTCACTAGATATTTTGTTAATAATTTATTCTGAGTAGAAGTTGATGGAGTCACAGCAGTCTCTGGGTGAATTTAATATATTATCTCCCTTGCTATTCTAAGAAAGAGTTTTTTGGTTAAGCAATTTACAGTTCTTTAGGCAGAAATGGAAAGGAAAGCACTAGAAAAGTCCATGTTAGGAAAAGTACCCTTTTCCTATGTTTGTATTTCCTTTAGAAATGTCAGTGTTAACTTGAAACTCAAGTCCCTTCTGGAAGCTTTTATAGAAAAGATTTTGTTTCCAGGTTTGTTCATAGTATAATGTGAGGTTAAGAAAACTCCACTTTTCAACATCAGTTGATGTTGTGTCTTATTCATGTCTGAAACACATACTGGAAGGGAGCTTTTATGTCATCCTCAAGGAGTATACATCCTTAGAGATGATGAGGACCCAAAGGTTATGTCATAACTACATTAAAACATTCTAGAAATAAGTCACATCTTCAGCAGCGCTATTGAAGAAACAAGAGTGAGGGAAAAAATACTCCTTTCCATTTTCAGTTTTCAGACATGCTTTTAGGAACTGACAGCAGCAGATATACTGAAAAATGAATACTTAAATAGTGATTTATACCAGGGACAATGTTTTCTTGACTTGTACAAGCATATAAATGTTTTTCAGTGAACCATTCCTTCAGGTGTTTTTATATCATCACTTCTGAGCCCCGAATCTTTACTTTGTGAAAACCAGAAGATACTTTTGATGATTATAACTAGTTTTGATCACTGTTTTATTGTGAAAGTAGTGTACTGATAGACCCACCATTGTCCTCTATACTCTATTTTGAAGATCTGGACCTCTTAGTGTTACTAAAAGTAAGGTAATTATACTGAAGCATATGAAGGATTTGATGCTTTCAGCCCTCTTCTAACCTCTGTGTCTCTATATCCACCCCTGGGACTGAACTTAACCCTATAAATGATGCAAACAGTGCTTACAGTGTGCCTCTGCAATCTCCCTGCAGGGCATCTGGCCATGCTCCCATGGGTGCTGGGAACTGTCCCTGAGCCCAGGGGACACGCAGAGAACTTGGGATAATCCAGCCACACTCCAGGGGCTGCCCTGGATGAGCACATTCAGTGCATCCCTGAAGTGCAGAGGTCTGTGTAAGTCCTGCTGCTAGGCTTGTCTCCAGGCTGGATCTGATCCTGGCTTTGCTCTGGACCTGACCATAACTCCAGTGCTGGTCAGTGCAGGGTTGTGCAGGTGCCTACTGGGAACACATGTTCAGCGCTGCTACTGTTGGATGTGGAGCCCTGGAGCTGTGCCTGCCATGCCCAGGGCAGGGGCTCCTGCCATAGCTCCTATAGGACTCACCAGAATTCCCCCATGCTCTCAGTGTCACTGTGATGTCAGTTTGACTGCACAGGGTGGTCCAGCGATCTGCTCTTCCCTTTATCCCTACAAATTAGTTTATCCTCCTCATCCAATCCAGAGCAAACCAGTTAATGGGGGAAGAAAGGCAAGTGCAAAAACTAATTTAAGTCTATATACAGTGGTGTACATGTGACATTATCCAACTAATTGCTGTATGGGAAGACTTCTTACATGCTGAGAAACCCTTGTAACAAGTCCCAGCACAGGTACCATGTACAGAGCTACACTGAGCTGCAGAGAGAACCTCTTGCTGTTCTGCCTTCTGTCCTGTTGGCTGCAAAATAATGAGGCAGCAGGATCAGAGAGGATTAACCCGGGGACCTGAAGAAACGTGGTCTCCAGCTGTGATAATCTTGATGACTGTCAGTTTAAACAGGAGTTCAAGCTGCAGGTGACAACAAAGAGTGCGGTAGTAGGAAGAGAAGCAGCTGGAAGGTAAGGATGTAGGAGCAGGATTGACTGCTCCTTTAGGGGCTTTTCAGACCTCTCTGTACCTCTCTGTAGCCATCTCAAGAACTGGCTGAGGGACCAGGGCTTCCTCATGAGTGGAAATCAGGAGAATAGGTGTCTCCTTCTCTTTGTGGGTACCCACAGGAAAAGCATCAAGACCAAGTTCTTGATACCCACAGGCCACATCTTCTCCTGTAGTTAGGAAAGACATGCAGGACATATTTTTCTGCCTGATACTGTCAACAAAAGGCTCAGAGATATAGGTGAGGGCTGACTTACTTCAGCTGAATGTTCACTTCAGAGTTTTAAATAAAAGTTGCAGTAGATCCTCTGACCTGTGCCCGTCCCAGAAAACCAAGCAGAAGTCTATAGAAGCAGTCCTGACGACGCTCCCACCTTTAAGCAGTGAGGGTAGAAGCTGTTTTAGTCTCTAAATCATATTGTAAAGGAGATCAGATGCAGCCATGATGCTTCTTTTTTCAGTTCCCTGCTGTGAAATTACATTAAAAGAAACTAAAAATATACTTTCTATTACTACTTTTTATGCAAAGAGATGTTGTACTTACTACAGGGATGTTATTTACCTGTCAGGCTAAAGACAAGGTGGGTAATAAGAAGTTCTGGAGACATTACTTCTACTTTTAGGGGCTCCAAACTTCAGTGTGACAACTAGCATGATTAGGATTTACAAGCTAAAAATTAAAACTGTGATATTTTTTTAAGAGACTTTTAAAAAAAAGGAGACATCTAATTACTATATATTAAAATGAAAGTACTGGCAATCTCACTGGTTATTTGTATTTAGAACTAGAATAGAATGCATACTAAAAAGGAATGCTGGGAGAAACTGTCCTGTCCTTTCATACTTTCTTCAGATATTGGCAGTCTAAAAAAAGCCTATTTTTCCCCAGTTAGATAATTAGAGCAATTCAGACATTTGCATTCAGGAAAGCAGTCACTTTCAAATGTGTTCTACAAAGCCATTTTCTGAAAAGAACCATTTCCAAATCACGCTGTTCTTCTAAGTGCGCTAAAGCATAGTGTAATTAGACTCTTGCCTTAGAATTTAGTGGGAAATGTTTAAAAAAATTTAGCCCTCCTTAAAGCATGACTCATTGACTGTCTGGGGGCCTGAAGAGCCACAGCACAGTCCTTTATCCCTTTGCTAGAAAGGATGCTGGTACAAGGGCTTGCCCTTACAAAAAAACCCCACATGTTTTGCTGGTGGTATTCCCATCTGTCTGCAGAGAGATGCTGAGAACCTGTTCCTGCCTCTGCTTCTAGGATCCCATTCCCATTACAAAAAGGACCACTAGGAGAAAAGTCTAGCTCTCCTCATGTTCTCTGCCACAGGAGGGAGTGCTGGGAAACTCAAAGAAGGCCTTTCAGTTTTGTCTGTTGTGGGGATGGTCAGCAGGCAAAGTCCTTTCAGCCCAACACTGAAGGGAAATACCTATGGATCTGTTCGGTGGCTCATGGAGCAGTTGCCATTTGCTTGATATGTAAGAGAACAAGGGATGGACCATCCTCAGTGAAAGCCACATCATTAGACAATTTAATAGCCTTTGAATATATGTGAACTTCCTACTTCTCATTTCCAAATTATTATAATTTTAATGTAATTGGGCAACCTTGAGAGCCAAAACCCACCTTTTATTATATATGTAGTGACTGTAGCAACTCCTTCATCTGCAAAAGTACTAAAACTTCTAAAAGAAAAATGTATAAAAGGGATTTTTCTTCCAGCCTTTTTTTTTTGTCTTATTATTTTCAAACCAGAGGAAAATGTGTTTCGGCACATTTGTCTTGGAAACATCTCTATTACATGAGCTAAAACCCAAAAAGGTAACAGCCAATTGCAGCAAATACATAAATGAGGGAATTCAAGTCCAAACATCTTAAGATTCACAAGATTATAATCAGCAGAAATCAAGATTTATAACAAAAAATGTTAGGTAATATTAACTATATACTAAATATCCAATTTGTTACTTCTGAGGATGAAAATTTTCAAACACAGCCTGCTCCCACTTCCAATAAAGTGTTAGTGGATGCATTCAATGTGCAGTGTGGGAGTCATGACTTCAACAGGAACTCTAATTTTCACTTGTGCCATTCAGTGTAGTCTCTAGAGAATCCCTCACACTCAACTCTTATCAGATTCAAAGCAGTCTCTGCCAGCCAGTGTAAACTGACGTGGAACATTGTTGGATTATGTATGAGAGGATGAGCTGTTTAATACCAGCCTCCTCTCACCTGCATCCTAGATTCATGGTGATGTGACAATATAAAATATTGAAGAAGGCAAAAGTATGTTCCATATGTTTCAGTCAGGAATGCCCAGACAAAGACTCTATTTTTCTTTGAGGTGTTTTCTAACCTTGGTGCAACACTGTTGAGGTTCAATTGACTGGAGTGCTCCAATATATCAACCAAGAAGGAGAACCACAGAAGCTTCATGCAGAGATAAAACAAAATAGTGAGCTAGGGAGGAGCTACAAGCAAAGTTTATAACAACCCTTTAACATTTTGGAAGTTTAGACAAGGTGTACATGTGCCTTTCCAAGAACTGGGCCTGTTTTATTTATAGGAAAATAATGTGTGCTCAGAGAATTCATAAAGATGGCTTACACTTAATTAATGGAGGAGAATATTTTGTAATGACATCTTCATTTTCTCAAAAGAGGGAAGTTGTTTAACATTTTCATGAGGTGGAACAATCACTAACCAACTGACTGGTTAAATTTTGTATCAAAGATAGACAATCCTCATGCTGGTCTTTAGCTCTGACAAAATGCTTCTTGCACCATTAAAGTTAAGTTCTGCTGAATGCTTATTTATTTAAAACAATCTGTGAGCATTTTCTGTAGCTGGCTGAGCGTAGTTTTGATAGTGTTTTACCAGACACTATAAATGGAGGCTGCAGGATATATAGAAGGGAGGCATGCTGTGGAAAGATAATGGAATCTAGATGTGCATTCAGTATCTCCATTCTATTCAGCTGTTAGCTTTATTATCTGTACTATCAGAGTCTGTATTTTGGTGTTATTTCTCATCCAAAACATTATCCATTTTTTTAAAGTGTTTTGCTGTTCAGTGACTAATTTGGATTGACTCTACAGCATAAGACAAGTTACCAGCTGCTGCTGGCAACTGATTGTATTCTTATTTATTATGGTCTTAATGCATGCAATATGCACTAATCACAGTATTACTCTAGCTTTTGAATCAGTCTAATAAGCTTAATGCCATTGAGGGTTTTGCCTCTTGTCAGATCAAATTTTACAGGTTATTGTACTAAAAGGATCAGAGTTTCTGAAGCAGAGAAAATTTTATTGGTGAAATCCTGATTTTATTGCAGTAGCTGGAGTTTTCCCCAAAGCTTAGATGACAGTCCGCTTTCTAGCAGCTTTCTCATTTTTGAGAAAGAAAAAGAAAGAAAGGTGTGCCATTTATTTGCAACCCTCTCTGTAACCCTGACATAACATTTAGCATAAGATGGAGAAGCTGGCTGCATGATAACATTAGATAGAGATGATCAGTGGCTCATAACACATGACTTAAGGAAGCATACGATGTTGAGGGACTCAGGCAAAGATAAGACTGATGAGGGATCTAATTATTCCTTACACCATAGTGGGCAGTTACAAAGTGGATGGAACACTTCTTGTTAGTGGCAAGTAATAAAACAAGGAAATGTCCTAGAGATATCATGCGAGGGCTTTACACTTTTCTCTGCTTAATAGCTGACCTTTTCTAGCACCAGGAGCATGCCAGGCTGATCCTGTGTACAGACAGGACTGTCGACTCACCTTGTTTATACCACGGCAGCAAGATTTTCCAAAGACAGGTCAGTGCCAGCACCGACCATTTCTATTTCAGTCAGCTCACTGGAAGAGTTTGAGACCCTTTCTCCAAAAAGCTACTCCAAATGGAAAGAATGTTGGCAGCCTCAATCCAGGTCTTTTCTGAGCAGTGCCTTTTCCATGGCTGGTGGCAGGGATGACAGGCAACAGCAGTAAAGCAGTGTATGTTCTGTGCAGTGACTCCTCCTGAGGAGGCCACCCAACCGGGGTGACAGCGTGTTCCACTCTGCATTTCTGGTGTGCTTTCTCTGACCAGCCTGTGAAGGATCTGTCTTAGGGATAGGGTGGCCTTGTGTGGCACAGCTAGAGTTACTGCTTCAGCACCCTTGTGTTGATCCCAGAGGACTTTCTGCTCAGCATTGTGAAGGTAAAGCATGCTCCCAACCTGCCTGTGACTGCGTAGCCTCCCCACCACATATCCTGCATGATCCAAGACTTGCTCCTCCCTGTGATTTATAGGTTCCCCTTTTTGCAGGCACTGTCTGCAGGCATGATGAGCCTCCTGTATGAGCAGTACCTGCTATCCATGATAAAAAGTCTTTGGAAAACTGAGGTGCCTGTGGGATGGAAATATCCTGGGGGTATGAGATGATGTGAATGTCACCTTACCTTTGGGGTGTGCACCAGAGAACAGAGCTGCTTTAGCATTAAATATTCAAAGGTGAAAATCAAGGTCACAGTCCAATGGCTCGAGACATCTCAGAAAGCACCACCAAGGCCAAGCAGCTGCAGCATTTCAGCAGAGCACACTCACCAGGCTTGTGAGCATCCTTTGAGACCAAACATGCTGCTGCTGCTGCTGCTTGGGGAATTTAGCCTTATATGTATCATGTGGCATGACAAAAGTGTGAGGTAGCAAAAAGTTACTGCAATTGTTTGTCTTCCTCTTTGAGCACTTAAGCCAAGCCCATTGTCTATATGTACTATTTACATGCTCAAAATTGCTGATGTCTGATTCTCTGTAAACCCGTACCTCACCAAGTCATTCACGTTTCTGCTGATGGGCCTGGGCAAAAATGCCTTAGGGCTGAAACTGTTATGCAACTAATATGCTGCTTGGTGGCCTTGACATGCCTGAGGGAGAATTCCCAAAGGCTGTTTCTGCTACATAATCTGTCAGTGCATCTTATCACTATGACATGTAAGAGATGATGCCACATAGAGTGAAGCTGGCACGTTACAGCATTGTATCACTGGATGTCAGGAACTTCAGTGTCAATGGAGTCAGATCCCTTCTGTATCAAGAAGTGGGGCAAGCTCAAAACTCAAAAAAGGATGAAATAAACCCACAGAAGCCAGTGACCTTGCAACTAACCCCATTGTTCAAATATTCAAGAAAATTTCTGCTCTGAAGCCCTTTAATGTTTCAGTTGTATTGTTCCATTTTCATGCTACTTTATGCGCTTCAGTCCTTCTAAGACAAAATGGCTTGCAATGCATGTTTTATTATGGTACATGTTTTCTTTTCACACTTCATTATATATTTCTGTTTCCATATTCCATTATGCATCCCAGCTACTGTATCTCCTTTGGCAATTTGCATGCCATGCTGCATTAGCATTTCGGTTCTTGTTTTTGCTTGTCATTATGAATGATTGTTATCACAAATCATTTTATTTCAGATTTCACATCTCATTACTCATTTTGCAGACCCTCACTGTGGATTTCAGTGCTCAGGGTACAATATACACTGGAGGGTTTGCTTCCCATCAAACACTGATTTTTCACAACTTGTTACAGATTTTTCTTTCTGTATTTCTTCATGGACTTAATCTTTCTTAATTCATTCTGCATTTTTCCTACTGCATCACAGGATTCACTACTTAATTTTGAACCTTATTTAATTTTTCTTCTTTGATATTAAAAGTGCATTTCTGGTCCTGCATATTATTACTCTCTCAGATTTTGTATTTCTTGACTTACTAAAATTTGTCAACTTATTATGTATTTCTGACGCCAAATCCTGTTATGAGTTTTCCTTTTCACATCTCATTACCCACTTTTTTTGATTCTGAATCTCCATATGAATGCTTTTTTGCATCTCGTTTCCAGCTTCCAGTTTCAAATTTTGATGTCCATGTTCATTTTTATTTCACTGCTTGGTTTTGTTTCAGTGTCTCATTATGTGCTCTTAGATCTAATTAGGAATTTCATGTATCATTGCTTATTAGCCAATTTCCTTTTTGCTGCCCATTACAAACTACTCATTGTATTCTGAGCATGAGCTTTCATATTTGTGCATTTTTCTTTCCTCACTTTCTTTAGTTAACTTCTTACATCTTATGAGAAATGTCATGTATTCCTACTAACATCCTACTATGATTATTCAAGACTGTAATATTTTTTTGCTCCTGTGCAAACTTTCTTTTGCACCCCAATAAATATATTCTTTTAATATCTCATTAGCATTTGAATGATATCATATTGCAAATTTCATTTTTATATCTCATACCAGATTTTCAAGGAAAGAATGCATAATGAAATTCCACCTTTGTATTTGTTGAAACTTGAAGATGGGACTGGTGCCTCTTAGCATACATTTTCATATCTGCAGATCCTTCCATGTTTTCTTTTCACGTTGTGCACTTTTTCTGTGTTTTCTTTTTCAGAGCTATTTCTGCTCATTCCCTAATGCCTGCAATTTCACAGCTTGATTTATTTCTAGTGATGTTTCATATTTTATAGGTCATGACATATTTCTGGTTTTGAATATGTCAAACTTTCCTTCTTTATTTATTTATGAATTTTTATTTTTGCATTTTTTATGAATTTCCCCTTTCAGAATAATTTTTCTTTTTATGTTTCTCACCAAATGTAATTTTTCTTACAAATTTTCCTGAATGAATCACCTGGCTTGATTTTTTAACTTACATTCTTTGGTGTGTAACATTACCCATTTTAGATATTTGTGTCTCCTCTTTTAATGTTCATAACTATTCTGCATTTCATTCTGCAGCTTCATTATTCACATCTTGTTCCCCATTTGTCTTTAAAATGCCATTGCACATTTCCATTTTACAAGTCCCTATGCGTTGCTCATATTGCATTTTTCTACTTGCGAGTACTTGTTTGCATTTTTGAGAAGTCTCATGTGCACCAGATGTGATTTTTGCCCAATTCATAATCCATTCCCCTATTGTCTCATTATAATTTTTCAGGTTTTCCTTTTGTTATCTATGTTCTTACTGCACCTTGGGTTTTTTTTTTTTATAATTTATTAGGTCTCAAATTGCACATCTCATTATATTTTTCCTTTCACCTCTCATTGAAACATTTCACTTTTTTAACTCAGCATGTATTTTCACCTCTAACACAGACTCTTTAAAGACATGTTGAGCTCTGTAGCTCAACATCTATTTTAACTTTCTTATCACAGACTCACATTCCCCTGCATGTATTCTTGCACGTCTTATTTCCCATTTGTCATTGTGTTGCGTTTAATTTTTGCTTTCAAAGAACAAGTACTTTCTTTGTATCATATTACAGCTTTTCTTTTATGCCTCTTTTTTAATCTTTTATTTCTGTCACCTCACTTTAACTATTCTCTTCCAAAGGATGCTTTATTTCCTTTTTTATGTAATGGTGTATATTTTTATTTGCATTTCCTTTTGTTTGCATTTTTATTACACATCATTGTGCAATATTTTCTGCATTTTTTTTTGTTTTTTTTCCTCTTCTTACATGCTTGCATTTTGTCATGATTTTTCCATTTCATTATGACCTTTCCTCCTCACTTATGACTTTTAAAGGTTTTACATTTCACTTTTATATATGCATTCATTTTTATATATCAACTTTCTTTCTACATCACGTTGGTTTTGGTTCTTACTGAATGTGCTCCTTGCTGTAGCACAGTAGGTTTTGTTGGTATAACTTATATACTCTTCCTTTTTCACTTGAACTTGTCTGCATCTCATCATGTTTCTCTTTCTGCCCCTCATTATGCGAGTATTTTCACACGCCACCACAGATCTGGCTTTCACATCTCATAATTAGTTGTCATTCCCTCTCTCTCACAATGATTTTGAGTAGCTGATCACTCAGAGGTAGTTATTTTGCCTTTATGTATACCTACTTAACGCTGAAAACAAAGTTTACTTCCTCACATGATTTACTTGGTCCTTCTCTTTTCCCAGTTGCTACTTGTATATGCAAAACCAAGTAAATTGATACTTTTCTTTCTTTCTTGCTACCAAATGCCTTTGGTTCACACAAAAAGCCGAGAGGAAATATAACAGAAAACAGAAATGTCAGCACAGAACATACGTTGCAGACACTATGGGAATATAGAAAGTTGAGGATGAACATCTGCTTAAAAGTGTACTTAGGAAAGTTTGGTCAGGTTTTTTCATTAAAATCATACACATTTTGAAATGCTGATTGCATTAGCAAGCACTTGCTGCTTTCAGAATCAGATTTACTTTGTGAAAATCAGATCAGGCAGTCTCTCTGCCCTCCCCAGCTTATCTTGGGGGATGGGAAAAAAAAGGTAAGGGAAATCTGGTTCTCCGGCTTGCTCCATGGATTCAGTAACACAGATGAGGAGAATGGTGGTGGAGGTTATGCAGCTGCTGGCCCTCATTAACTGAGCTCCATCTGAAAGCACCCCAGAAATGCTACTTGGAGGACATCTCTGGAGGGCTCCAGTTCTGCATCCCATCAGAGGGGTGGTGCTGTCCAGCCTCCTGGCTCTGATCAGCTCCACCTGGAGCCTCCTCTCCACTGCCCATGGCCCTGGAACCCCAGTTCAAGTTGAGCTTGGTCCTTGACCTCCTCCTCTTGAGCAGAACAACAGAAGATGGTGCAGTCAGGTTTATCAAGACCCAGCTTGAGAGTCTCCAACTGTGCATCCTGCACCTCTCCCTGGGCAGCCTGCTCTGCTCTGATGCTCTCCTGGGGAAGCCCAAAAGTGCTGGATGCAGCAGTTACTGTGGATGATATGGCCTGGCATTATGGTGAGATGGTTGTTTTTCCTTGCCTGTGTAGCTCCCTCTTCAAGCGGTGTAGTCAGTGGTGGTGTGGCCCTCCTGGTGTCCCTTAGCCAGAGAGGGGAGCAGGACAGGGCCGTTGGTGCTGGCTGTGTGTGGCTGTCTGCACTGACCCATGTGGCTGGGCGTGTGCTGCTTATGTGTGTATGTGTGCGTCTGCATCTGGCCAATACCTGCTCAGCCTTGATACCAGTTGGTCCCACAGGCATGGAGTGGCAGCAGAACTCCTGTCCTGGACTACTGGGTTTGGCAAACCCTACCAGCCATACCCCTAAGTCAGTGTGCTCTACAGATTTGCTGAAGATGGATTCTGCCATCATCCAGGCCACTGATGGAAATGTAGAACCACAGGGGCACAGGTACAAATCTCTGCTTCACTCACTGTCATCTTCCAGCTGGAGCTACTGAGCATTTTAGTCCAGACAATTTCAACAGTCTTACCTATTACATTAACTTTCAGCTTCCAAATGAGAATGCTGCGGGAGGAAGTACCTCAAGCCAAGGTACATCACATCCACCTCTCTCCTAAAGTTTTGAGTACTTTTCCACTTCCTTTTTCTTTTGTCTCTGAGAGGCATCTCAGGAAAGAAAACCTTGCTCTCTGATTCTAGACCTACCTCTCCAATTCCTAGACCTTTCCTATGGTGGAAATTCCAGACATGTTCATACTAAATGTTTATCACACTAATTATTGTTTCCATGCCTGACATGAGCTGCTACAAGCTGTAAGTGGTGAGAGACACATATGATCTCCTGTATCAACTATGTGGAGTTAGAAGTTTGGAAAGAAGTTGTTACTCTGTTCTGGCAGCTAGAAACTTGGCAGCATTGTAGGAGAAACTTGTTAGTGGGAAATGAGTTCCCTTGAATCCACACTGATTTGATCCCATCCCAGTGAAACTGTTTGATCAAGGACTGTGGCATTTTACAATTTCTCTGTTATCAATACAACTAGTTGTCTAAATATTGCTTTAAAATGGATTTAACTGCAAAATTATATTTACAGGAGAGCAAACAAAAGCTGTCATTCACAAATAAACTTGCTTGTTGAAGTTAAATGATATTTGAAGCTGAAAAGTGAAGAAAGTAGGAAACAACTGAACTGTTACTTTAATTTATCAGTAAAATGAAAATTTTATTTTGATTTCACTTTTGAGAGAGGTGTCTCAGCACAGGACTGATATTCTTGCTTCATTTCATGGGCATGAACTACATAAGTGCATTTAACTTGCAAAAAGTATAAACCTACATAAATACAATACAACAAAGACTTCTGGCTCAGGATAAAAGTGGGTCCAGGACCTACCCAACATTCATCCTTTTTTTCATAATTCCTGGAATTCTTCTTAGAGAGGATAATAGAGCCTTGAACATTTCTTTGTATCTGCCCTTAGTTTCTGCATTTCTGAGTGCTTAAGAGCAACATATTACTTCTTTACATACCACTGTTAAAATGAAAACCTAGAATCCCCAATTATAGCAATTTAAAGGGATGTGAATAAATGAGATTATGAGGGAAATTTTTGTTCTCGAATGCTTCCTATATTGATATTATCTTCCCTAATGACAGTTCATTTAGTTTCAGACTGTGCTAGGAAATGTGTGTTTGTCTGGACAGCAGTTTCCTGTGAATCTGGAAGGCACTTGGTTGCTGCTGTGCATAATCTATTTCCTGGCTGGCACTTGTGGCACTGATGTGTAACCCAAACATGGCTGCATTCACATTTGTTCTGAGTGAAGGTAAGCAGGAAAAATTACAATAACTTTGTTTAACCTCTGACCTCTCTCAGAAGGGCACACAAGATCAGTATCCTTTTTGTCATGTGTTCCTTGTGCAGTTTCTTGTAGGCCATTAAAAAAATGAGCTGTATGAAGAACATGTGGAACTTGCAGTTCCGTTGTGTTCCACTATATCCAAGAAGAGTATTATTTTCCATTTTCATTCACAGTCTGTTAGAAATAGGTTGCCTTCACTTGCTATGTGACAGATAGTCATGAGAAAGGCAACCAAGAATCTTTGACAGAAGATTCAAATTCTGGATACTGCACAGTCTGGGTTCTGGTGTTGAGTGCTGGCTTAATATTCACTGATGGCCAAAGTTTTAAGCCAGCTGATGACTTTTACATATGTACAGAAGAACAAAAGGAGTATTTCAGATGCTCAAGGGCAGCCTAAGCTGGTGTAGCCTGGGATCAGTGCTTGAGATCAGTGCACTGCGCTGGGCTATTACTCAGGGTAAATATATTTGGGAAACATTAGGTCAGTGTTCAAGACTGGAGATCCTAAAATCCAGCTGCATTCCCTGTGGATGTAAAAGACCAACATCAAATAAGTAAAACCAAAACAAAGTATTGCATTGTGTTATAAACATCATGGTCTAAAAGTATCATTAGAATGAGGCCTACAGGAAACAACAACCTATTAAACTGTGTGATGTGGTGTGGTGTCGTGAGGAGAAAAGTAGACAAGTTCTGAGCAGAGAATCCCTTCCCCAGGACATAGTTAGGGATACAGATTAATTCCTCTGAGGTGAGTTATTTATCACTAAGTTATCACTTATCAGTGAGTTATTTACATTTATAAGGAATGGTGTCTGGAGTCTTTGGAGCAGACAGGATATTAGTGCAAGGGGGGAAAGAAGGAGGGAGAGAGTTTTGTATTCTGTGGAAAACAAAGCGTTTGGAGGGCGAGGAAGTAGGATATAATTTGCCCTAAAAAGAGTCTTTACTGAGTCCATGGGTTGTGGTGTTCTGCTGTTATGTATTTAATACCCAGGTGCACCTGAGCACAATGTTTTGTGAATCTCCCTTGAGGATCAGGACTGAGAGATGAAATGGATCTAATTCTGTCTCATAATGGCTTCTTACTTTCACCTCCACAGTTCAGGAGAGCTTTTGGTGTGAGCTGAGTGAAGTGTGCAAAGGTGAGGTCTGCCAGTAGAGTAAGGTCACTGGTAGATTTCTTTGTTAATCTGGTCTTGTGCTTGTGCCGTTCAACATGTTCATCAACAACCTAGAAAAGGCAGGAAACAGTGAGATGACAAAGTCTGCAGCTGATACTGAGGTACAAGAGTGGTAAAAAAGTGGCAGTTTTTCAGCATAAACTCATCATGATACTGTCTGGGCACTACACTGGATTACGAAATTCTTGTTAGTAAACATGAAGTGATATACACAAGGTGAAGAATAACCCCAATTACATATATGAAAACAATGGTTCCAAGCTGACTGTCACCCCTTGGAAGGAAGAGTTTGCAGCAAACTCATATACAAAGAGTTTGCATATGTCAGCTCAGTGCTCCCAGGGGGCTGAAAAGCAAACGGAGACATATAAGGGAGGCATGCTCAGTCCTCCAGCTGCTCTTGGGCAGGAGAAGCAGAATGCTGGAATTGGCACCAAGAAGATGTATTTTAGGTTTGACTCAACATGTATTGATGATTCTGTCACATCGCAGTGTTAGTGGTGTTCTATTGACAAACTGTTTTTGGTTTTCTTGCAGTCTAAATCCTTCTGCTGTATTTTGTACAATGGAAATGTGCTGAATTTAGCAAGTTTGGGAGGTTTATTAGAGGCCAGTAGCAAGGTTTCCTAAATGCTCCAGGGAAGTGCTTTTGTATTCAAAAATCTATGTCATGTTTCCAGCTGTGTCACTTGGACTGGTGGTCAGGAACCACGGGACTGAGGGGCCAGGACTGAGTAAAAACCTTTGGTCCAACACTGATGACATGCATCACATCACAATAAAGTGCCCAACACACGACAATCACTCGCCCATCGTGTGCCAGGCACCTGTCAATCAGATGCCTGTCAAGTGCCTGGGTGTCTACTTCATCTCAAACTAAAGCTGTCCTTTTGGAAGAGATGGCCTTTCTACTGTGTCACTCGACTGGCCTTTGTAGAGAGACACAGGGGAGGGAGTGGAACAGAGATGCAAATGAGACACTGGGGTTGAATTGGCAATTCAGGGAAAACAGGCTGGTAGAGAGCTTTAAGTAACAGGTTAATGGGTATTTTAGGAATTTCTTGCGGTTTCTAAATGTTGAACTCTAGTACGTACATGTTCTTTTACCTCCATTTATCTCCATTTACAAAAGGTTTTTAGAGGTCTTTACTTCATCCAGTAAGTCAATTGCTCTTGTCTTTTCAGATAATGTTCTTTTAAGTATGTTATAGAACTTTCCTGAGTGCTTCAATGTTGCTGTTGAGCTGATGTCGAAACAAAGGGACACATGATGATGAGAATACCGAGAAAGAGATTTATTTATTTAAATACAGCTTTTACGTACAAAATGAGCACTTATTGGGATTGGTTATAACCGTCTATCCCCCGGGACTGATTGGCCACAGACGTTTGACTGCCTGTTCCCACTGACAGCAGCTCTGAACACCTTATCTTGTGTTTACAAACCTCATTACAGAAATGAAAATTTTCCCGTGACAAGGAATCTGTGCTGTCACACTTCAAGGTACAGAATAAAACCAGAGTAAATTAAATTGAATGAGGCCTTTGGATCCCACCTAGGCCGATCTCCTGCTCCAAGCAGGGCTAACTTCAAAGCTGGATGTGGGATACTCCTTAAAATACCTTCTGCAATTTCCTAAGACGTTAAGAGCAATACACATTAATTTCTTGCTTCTGGGCACTTTTTGCTGTTTGAATGCAAAGTGGTATTCTAGTATTACGTTCTGCATCCATATGCAAACCTCTCCCCCTCCCCCCAAACAACTGCCTTGCTTGCTCTTTGTTAGTTTGAGACAGCAATTTCACTCTGTTTTATTTTGCATCTAGAGGCCCACCTTCCACCTTCACCATATGAGGAGATTCTTAATTAATCCAAGTGTGGATTGGGAGCCATCCATTTGGGACAGAGTAACATGCAGCCACTGTATTTTGGCATTGCCTACTGAGCTGAACTGTCTCGCTGGGGAAGATGGTTCGGAGGCTGGAGCATGGAGGCTGAGGGAGCTGGGTTTATAAGTCTGGAGAAAAGAAGTTTGGAGGGTAAGGGGGAAAACTCACTGCAGTCTTCCTTTACCTAAGGGAATGGCAGAGAAGTTGGAACCAGATTCCTGGGAAATATCCATCCTTAAAGACTTCTGAAATGTGAAACAACATAAAAGTTAGTCCTGTGTCAACATGCTGTTTACATTAAAGAATTCTTTGGACTGTTCTGCCTGTGACTGCTGCCTTCATGGAATCCATAGATGTAAAGAAACTTCTTTTCCTTAGCAAAATTTATGATCTTTTGCCTATTGTTATTTTTCCTTAAAAAGAAAAGATTTAAATAACAAAATGTTCTTGTCTGTGGGCTGTGGAACCTGCTTCTTTTGCCTTGTGTTCTCATCCCAGCCAAGTTTCTGCAAGGAGAAATGATTTCTTAACAGTCCACTCTTCAAATTATCTGATAAGAACAAAGTTACCTGTCATAGAAATATGCATTCTGTACTGGCTGAAGTATGGGCTGCCTGTTGACTAGATTTGCAGCTGTTGTGAATCATGACAAATGACATAGAATAAGTGCCCATAAAAATTTAAGAAAATCAGAACCCAACCTATTAATTTTCACTAATTAGATTCTATTGGATTGATACACAAACAACATGATTGATTAATATTAAAGTTTGGATCAGAGCCTTTCCTGTGCCTGAAGAACATTCGAGTTTCATATAGCACATTTTCAGATAGTGTTCAAAACCTTCTTCAAAGACACAAAAGTAAATTACCCCCCCTCCCTGACCTCTTGTTATCTTCAGATGTCTAATCTGGAAATTCTTGACTCCTGTAAGATTTGATGCGACTGATGCATCTCTCAAGGAAGAGTAGTAAAGGGTGCTGTGATCCAAAGAGGTCTTGATCACAAATAATTTTTGAGACCCAATGTTGTTTTCAGTCTCAGATCTGTCCCAAGCCCTGAGAAAACTATACTTTCCTCAGACTTGAAAATTGAAGCAAAAATCCATGACCACATTTGAAGCAAGACAAGGAGTTATGCAAGAATGCAGGACAATGCCACTTTTTGCCAGATCCAGCCCAGCAGTTTCAAGGCAGGTGGCAAGAAAAGTCTGAGGTCAAGCCAGGCAGTCAGTCCAGAGCTCAGGCACAGCTATCAGGTTCATGGCCAGGCACACAGGTGTGCTAATGATATGGCTAGAGACAAGCAAACCTACAGCACAGATCAGACTTACAGGAACTAACAGCACAGGATGGGCCCTAAAAGGGCCTGGACTCATGAGCAGGATGGGTGGATGTAGCCCACTGGTGAAGTTGACCAAGGCCTCTTAGTGCCCTCAGTGGTCTGACACATCTTGAAACTTTTGAGGACTGTCACTAAACTTTTCACAAACAGAAGAAAATGAGATTTTTTGCTATGAAGCTCACTATCTCTGAGTTCACCATGAGGCTTCGAACTTCTTTAGATGTATCTATCCCAATGTCATCCTCTATCTTTCAGTGTGCGTCCTAGCTGGAGACAATTTAAGCAAGTGCCTTCATTATCTGCTTTTCTCCTTATTTTTCAATGGCACCTTGTTTACTATGTACCATTCTCTCTGGTAAAAACCCAAGTATTTTTTATTAATGTATTATTGTCCTCAATTTATCACAATATTATGAACATGTATGATACGTTGCTATTGTATCTTCACAGTACCCCTGAGGGGAAGGAAATTCTCATCAAGTCAGAGAAATTGCACAATTCATTTCCTTCAAAGCTGCAAGTACTTGGTACAGTCACAAATCAGAAAAATAAATTTAAATCAGGCAATAGAGCCTCAGTTAGGGAATCCAAGAATAGAGGAACATAAATGAGTTATTACCTTCCGGTAACTTAATTTACTAATTTAACAAGCATCCTTACATGAACACTGAAGAGGCAAGACTAAGCTTACTAATTAGCACTTAATTTCCTTAATCAGAAGACCAACGTGGTCTCATATGGCCCCGTGACTTGATGACACCATGCCTTCAAACTCTGGCAGTTCTACTGTCTCTGCTATGCTGTTCTGTTTCATCCACCATGCAAATACATCTGGTGTGCTGCATGGGATATTGAAGAGAAAAAGAAGAGGATTTTTGCACTGAATATAAATGTTCATGTTTCTGAACTTTGTGTGTGAATCTACTGCTTCCTTTGTGTGACATTTGGAAGCCTTTCATTTGTCTCTAAAGAGCACAGATCCTGTCAGGGAAGGGATAGTCACAGAAGCCCATCATAAGCAGATCTCTTGCACACCTGTGTGCCACTAAATATAATGGAAAGACAAACACCAACAGCTGCTGTTATCTTCTACTTAAATCAGCCGTCGTTTCACAGATGTTTGTTGACAGCAGAGGAATGATAAAACTTCAGAGTTGTAGGCACCATTAGACTTTCCAGAGTGGGAAGATACACTATTTGCCACAGGCTGTCATCCCATCACAGTCTTTTTCTTCCAGTCAGTGCTCCCTTCTTGTATACTTTTTTCTGTCTTAGCTCCTCAAGGGAATCAAACAAGAAATATCATTGCGTTTTGAGTCTTAGGGAAGACATTATGTTCAAGAGCCAGCGATCTTCATCAAGCCCTGACAGCCATACTGGGTCTTTGACTTGGTGCATCCATATGCTTGCATGAGCGACTGCTGCATAGCCCCAAGTATATAGCAGTGGAGGGCAGGTACTGGAAGGCTCTGGATGTGTACTGCTACTGGATAAAGCTCCCAGATATGTTTACTGAGGCATGCTCTGGTGGGCATAAAGAAAGAGCTGCACGGAGAAACAAATGTCAAAACAGGATGAATAGTTTTGTTTGCTATACTAGGTATAAGGAGATATGGTAATTGGTGGGAATGAACTTCTCCACAGATAGGATTGTGCCGTGTCTGATGCTGCAGAAGAGTAGGATTTCCAGCACTTGAAGAAGCATAAGGTTTACTTGCTAACTGCATTTCTCTTCTTATTTCTATTCTGTTTTTCTTAACTATTATTAAAGCAGTTTTGTTACACCATTTGCTGCTGTGCCTTTCCTACTGAGATCCAGAAAGAACCCTGCGCCCCTCCCAGAGCGCAGCAACTGTGCAGCTGAGTGGGGAGGAGGGGAGTTAGCAGTTCCTTTATGAAACATAAAAATAGTTCATACTGTTTACATGAAGAACTTTGATGGGGCATGTCATTTAAGGCTTTGAGGGGTAGAGTGCCTCCTGCGATATGGAGTTGTTAAACTGTACAGTGAAGGAATGGTGAGAAACATATGTGTTGTCATGCCACTCCCCCGTGACACTTTGCATCTTTTTGCATACTGAAGGGGAACAGCTCCAAGACATTGTGGGAAGGTTACATCATACTTCATGGAGAAAGCATTTCAGCATTTGCATCTAAGCTTAGCATTGTGTACAGCTCCTTAAATAATTTAAAAAACCAAAATAAGTGCAAAACATTTTTGCCGTGCTGCCTACCTGTTTGGTTTTTTTTTTCCCTGTCACTTAGAAAGACCTTTCAGGATGGATAACCTGATTTTGTACTAGTAGAACTTCAAGTTTTACTATTAAGTTGAACTCCTGTGAATACAAAGCAAGTCAGACATTTCACTGCAATCCTTTGTTCTGTTACCAGGGATATCATCAGCAGAGTTCATTAAATACCTCTTTCAGTTCCAGTAAAGACTATCTTCACCTTCTCATCTGCTGAGAATACTTCATTTCTCAGCCTGCTAGATAAAACAAACAGGAAAAAAAAAGCCCAGGGAGACTGAATTATCACTTAAAGGAACTTTCTCTTTACCTCTCTCTGTATTTTTTGCTTAGACTCCCTGTTTTTTTCCCCTGTTAAGAAGAGACTTACTTTTAATTCAGTGGTAGGTTGTTCTCATGTTGAGGTCTCATCATTGAGGAGATTGGATCATACAATATATTGGCATCTCCAATTCTTAGCTGATTGTTCTCAGTCTTTTCCATTCAGACCGTGCTTTCAGATTAACCAAGAAAAAAGGAAATTTTCTCAGGAATTTATCTTTCCTTGTAGTTTCTCATCAATAAAGAAGATAAATAAATCAAGGACGTAAAAAATCTTAGATAAACTCTTCCTAGCTGAAGGTGAACTTGAGTTCCCCTGTGAAGTCATGTGTCTTGTTCTGCAAATTCCTACTTGAACTGAGTTCAGCTCAAGGGTTGAGGACTCTTATACAAAGGTCAGAAGACTATATGGTGTCTCCATGGAAATGATGGAAGTTTTGTACTTTTCTTCTGAGATCAGACTGTGGTCAAGTGTTCTGCAAAGTAGTTCTGCAATTAACTAGTCCTAAAAAGCATGCCTGTAATATCCAAACAGTCATGAAGCTTTTTAGGAAATAAATGTCAGGCCTGGGAATGTACAGCATAATTTCTTTCAAGAAGCTGGATGTCTTTTTGTTTGGACAAGCTCACACATTTTCACGATACAGTTTGTTCAGACATTTGGATAGTCAAATACGGTGCATATAAATATATGTTGCAAGTTATTTCATCCCCTTAAGAAAATACGGTGTGTGGCTGTTATGCCTTGCTGCAACACTGTCAGTCTCTTAGCTTGGCAAATCTGGTAGGTTTCACATTCTTCTTCTAAGGAGGTGTTTGTTTGGTTCTACATTTGGAGGGTTATAGTAAAGGTGAACCAATATGACTGTAATTTAAGTCTGGGAATGTGTGCTAAGGAAGACTCCTCATCAGTTTCCTCTTACATTAATATCATATGTACTCTATCTTCTCATTTCTTAGTTATAATAATTTTAATTATCAATGATTGGACCACATTCAAAATGGGATATTATAAGTGGCTTTGATACTCTGAAAGTTTTCAGGCAGAGAATTTCAAACAATATAAAACACTATAAAGGCTCTCTGCTGCAGTGTGCTGTGGGGCCATCTTTCATTGCAGGTACCACCTGATGCAGCAGTTTTTGGAGCTGCAAGAAACTGCCTTCTTACAATGGGACCCCAGGCTCATCTACCCTGCTTCTCCCATTTGGTTTGTTAGTTGGTTTTGGGGGGATTTTTCAGTTGGTTGGGGAACCTTCCCTTCCCTTCCCTTCCCTTCCCTTCCCTTCCCTTCCCTTCCCTTCCCGCCTCAGCCAGGCCAGGAATGCAGACACCAGACAGGACCAGAGCAAGCACCACTAGCTGGGACCTCACACAGCTACAGAGTTATGGCCAGGTGAGCACTGCAGCAGCCTACTGTGAAAAAATGTGTGCTCATAGCATTTTCAGAGATGCTTTTCCTTAAATTCTAGATCTTACTTTACCTGATACTTCACCTGACACTGGCTATATCTGGTCTTAAGTTTTAGTCTGAAAGGGACTCGCTCAAGTCTTCTCTATGCACAGGCAGAAACAAAAGCTAAGCAGTTTAGTACTGAGAAGCCTTAGGCACATCTCCATGTCCAAGAGCAGAAATCAAAAAAGAATAAATCAGCAGAAGCTGAAGCAATGTGACTGTGCCTTGGTAGTTTAGCAGGGGTCTTGAGGGTTTCAGGATTGTTTCGGAACCGTAAGTGCTGATGGTACAGAAATTCTCCTAAAGTGAGTGCTTCTGGGGTTACAGCATTTTGTCAGAAGTCAGTGGGCACAATATTCTCTCCTTTTCCCTCCAACTTGTTCAGAAGTGTCACATTTGAGAGTGATATCTGAAAAAGCTATTGTGGTGCCAGGAGACATTTTTATTTTCAATTCTGTGATAACATTTCTGGAAATAAATTCTGCCAACAACAGTAATTAAACAGACCTTCCAACTGTGCCTTAGGCTGCCCTTTCTTGTTTGTTTTCTGCTCAGGCAACAAAACTGGTCATGACAGTAAAATATTCTGCTGGCATATCTTAGAGGCATATGTGCAGCAAAAAGTCTTGCTCAGTTTCTAGATTCCCAGCTCAAATAATTAGCAGCATTTGCTATTAAAGCAGAAAGAGCTGAAAGTTATTATTCTACTTCAGATGTTTAAAGATTGTATATTGCAAAGGTCATGCCATACATCCAACCTTACTACAACACTTTCCCAGGGAACATGTTTTTTTCCCCATTTCTGGCAGATAACTGTGGCTGTCTTCACTGGCTAAGACGACATTTTAGAAAAGCTTTGAAGCTTCAAGAGTGGGAGCAAGTGCTGTGCCTTTTCTGCAATCTCTCAAGAAATAGACACCTCTTCTCACTGAACTCCCTTGAAAGAATCCCAAATTATGATAATCTTTGCCCTTCTCACCTCATGTCTTCCCACTGTGCACCCCTTTCTAACAGCTTCCCTTCATTCTCTTAATTTTGCCTGGTGGTGACTCTAAACCCAACCAGAGCAAAGCAGAGCAATAGACATGCATCAAGACTTCCTTGTTTCAACCTCAAATGCCACGGCCTCTATTGGAAACAAATAAGCGAAATTTAAAAAAAGAAACACAAATAAATCCCAACACCACCACAATCAAAACTAAAACCAAATGCAACAAAGCAAAAAACCCCCAAACCAAACCACAAGCAAGCAAACAAAAAAACCACCCCCCAAATCCCAACATATATGTTTTTAATACTGTGTATGAAGTTTGGATTAAAATATAGTGAATCCCATTTCAAGAAGGAAATTTGCAAAATAGTTTTAAAAATAAGTTTTCCACAATTCATGATATTACTTCTGTACCTCGCTAATGTGACAGAAAGTAGTACAGAGTTCAGCTTTTCAAGTACATCCTTTCACTTCTCTTAAGACATTTTTGAAGAAATCTGAAATATTAGCAGTAGAATAAATGCTATTTGGTCTGCATTTTAAATAATGATCAATACCAGGAGTAGACCAGAACACTTTCTTTATACCTTTGAGGAGCACATGAAACAATCAATGTCTTAACTGAACAGCTCAAAAACAGATTGTGTAGGTTCAGTCTGAAGTTTGAAATTTATCATGTATAGCTGAGAACAAAATTCTGAGAGATGAAGTAATCTTTTCAACATGCTCTAATTGAAGCAGAGTAGGAAAACAAGTTCAAAGCTGAGAGTTTTTAAATAATCAGAAACACAAGGTTATTTGCATAATGTTTGCCTGGTTCCTTAAAAATGTAACAGAACAGAACATCTGAAAGATGATGCGTGCTGCAAGGTCATCACTGATAGCAACTGTTTTCTTTAATACATTTAAAGCTATTTAAATCAATTAGCATGACTTAGAACTGACTTACAGAAATAAATAGTGATATATTTTCAACTTTCTACCATGGTGAAAAATGACTAATGAAGCGTCTGTGAAATACAGAGGCCTTGTATGTGTGATTTATGTAATGGATATTAATTTAAAATAGTGGTTAAAAAATAATCTGTAGTTTTTCTTCTGGAAGGAAAGATTTGGTTAAAAAAAAAGAAAAGAAATATGAGATAGTAGGACTGTAGGAAAATTCAGTCTGGAAGGTAACTCAGGAAATCATCTAGCTGAATCTCCAGCTCAAAGAAGGGTCAGCTGGAGTTTTTTCCAATTTGACTTTAACGATCTCCCCTCCAAAGACGGAAACTGCAAAATCTCGGGCGAGCTCTTCTGCTATGTGACTCTCTTCATGGTAAATAAAGTTCTCCTTTTAGCTATTTTGAATACCTTTCATTTTAACTTCTGCCTGTCTTTTCTGGGCGTCGAAGCATACAACAGCATGAAAAGCCTGGCTCTATCTTCTTGTTGTCCTCTTCTTCAGAACTTGTGTCAGCTGTCAGTAAAACATTTGTCTCAGTCAGCAACACTTCTTTGTTAGTGAATATCAGATCCAACAGTGCAACACTCTTGTTTGCCACAACGAGTGCTTTAATGAATAAATTATCCTTGACACACACCAAAAATTTTCTTAACTACTTGCATCCCACCATGCTGCTGCTCCAACAAGGATCTGAAATTTATAGAGTTACTGAAGTCATTTAAGAAAGGCTTCTCTGCAAAGCTCTTCTCTGGTCAACTGGCTACCAGTATGTTGTTGGGAGCATGGCTCTCATGCATAAGGTTATTTCTCCCCATGTGCAGAGCTTTCATTTCCTTCTCTTAAAGTGCATGAGGTTCCTCTTTGCAGACTTCTCCAGACTCTCAGAGTCCTTTGGAATGGCAGCACAACAACCACCTGGTGTATTGGCCACTCTTTGCAAGTTTGTTTCATCTACCAGCTAGTGGAGGGTGTGCTGTGTCCCATTACCCAGGTCATTGCTAAACAGGATTGAACCCATCACCAATGGCTGGGGCACACTACTAGTGAATGGCCTCCAGTAGAACTCTGTGGTCCTGATCACAACCCTTCTGAACCTTGCCAGTTCAACCAGTTTTCAGTACACTTCCCTGTGTACTTAACTAGCCTGTCTATGTTGGGATGTGTGGTTGCTTGACTGTGCCTCAATGCCAGGTACCCACCAAAGCCAATCTGTTGCTCCCCTCCTCAGCTGGCCAGGAGAGAGAAAAAAACCAAAATGCTTGTGTATTGAGAAAAAGGCAGGGAGAGTTCTCTCACCAGTTACTGTCACGGGCAAAACTGGCTCAGCTTGGGGAAATTAACTGAATTTATTGACAGTCAAATCAGAGTAGGGTAATGAGAAATAAACCCAAATCTTAAAAACACCTTCCCCCCACCCTGCCCTTCTTCCCAGACTCCACTTCTGATTTTCTCTCCCTCCTTCCCCTCAGAGGTGCATGGGAATGGGGGCTGTGGTCAGTTCATCACATGTTGTCTCTGTCATTCCTTCATCCTCAGGGGGAGGACTTCTCCCACTCTTCCCCTGCTCCAGCATGGGATCCCTACCACAGGAGACAGACCTCCATGAACTGTTCCAACATGAATCCTTCCCATGGATTGCAGTTCTTCATGAGCTACTCCAGTGTGGGTCTCTTTCCATGGGGAAAAGGAAAAGGGGACTCCAGTGTGGGTCCCTCAGGAAAAGGGATCTCCAGCGTGGGTCCCCTGCAGGGTCAGTGCTGCCAGCAAACCTGCTCCAGCATGGACTCCTCTCTCCATGAGTCCACAGGTCCTGCCTGGAACCTGCTCCAGCATGACCTTCCTGTGGGGTAACATCCTCCCTTGGGTATCCCCCTGTTCTGGCATGTCCTCCATAGGCTGCAGGTGGATCTTTGCTCCACCATGGGCCTCCATGGCTGCAGGGGGAAAATTGCCTCACCGTAGTCTGCACCATGGGCTGCAAGGGATCCGGAGCACCTCCTCACCCTTCCTTCCCCACTTGCTTTGGTGTTTGCAGGGATGTTTCTCTCATATATTCCCGCTCCTCTCTCTGACTGTAGTTGCACAGGTGTTGTTCCTCCTTCTTAAATACGTTATCCAATGGGTGCTGCCACCATCACTGATTGACTCGGCCTGGGCCAGTGACAGATCTGCCCTGGAGCTGGCTGGCATTTTCTGTTAGACATGGGGGAAACTTCTGGCAGCTGCTTACAGAAGCCATCCCTGTAGCTCCTCTGCTACCAAAACATGGCCACACAAACCCAATAGAGGATATTATGGGAGGCAGTACTGAAAGCTTTGCTAAAGACAAGGTAAACAACATCCACTGATCTCCCCACACCCACCAAACTTGTCTCATTGGAGAAAGTTGATTAAGCATGACTTTCCCCTCATAAATCCATGCTAAGTGCTCCCAATCACCTTCTTCTTTTTTCTCTGTCTGAAAATGGTTTCTGGAATTAGTTGCTCCATCACTTTCTTGGTGAGACTGACAGGTCTGTATCTCCCTGGGCCCTTCTTGTTGCTCTTCTGGATGACTGGAGTGACATTTGCTGTCTTCCAGTCTCAAGAAGCTCCTCTGATCATCACAACCTTTCAAAGGGAATTGAGAATGGCCTCACAAGTATGATACTATCATAACATCAGCTGTTATGTAGTGTGCCATAATAGGGGACAGCTGTCCTGGTGTTATATAGACTATAGCTTTTCTCTCTGTTATTTGTTCTTTGATTATGGGCTTTTTAGACAATTTTTTCAATACTTTTTATGTGCTTGTAAGACCTGGAAATGTATTGTTTTTTTAAAAAATTAAATATAAAATAACCTCAGAACTGTATGCAATCAAGCAAAAGGAGTTTCAAACTCTGTGTCATGTGTCATGATAGTTTGACAAAAAGTTGAGTTCTGACATTGCTACTGCTTCACAAGTCAAATATAAGACTTTTCATTCATCCAAAGTGGAAATTAATCTTTAGCACGTTTATAATCTTTTCTCATCATTAAAACATCTGTTATTCAGACACAATATTTAATGAGTTCACAGTAAAAATTGCATTCTAAATACTTTGAGATGTGATACTTAGACACTGCCTTTTATTCAGATCTTTTTGAATAGTTTAAAAAGTAATCATATTTTATTGTGCTAACTGCTCGCTTTGAGCTCATCTAAATGGTAATAAGGGAGAAAATGAATGAATTTTTTTCATTAATTTTTCATGGTTTCCCTAAGTGTTGAACCATTTCCCTTAAAACTTTTTATTGATTTGTGCATTCATTTCTGTGGATCATCACCACCCATGTATTGAATTAATTATCTTTGCAAAGTAGCTTTTTCTTAGAGGAAAGTCTTAAAACTTCCTGGACTTTTCATATCAGTGAAGAGCAAAGCTGACTTTTAGCCTCCTCTCTGAGATCATCTTCCTGCAATATCTGCTTTCTCAGATTCGTAAGACAAAACATTTACCATGCATAATTTTATACCACATACCTTGCTAGTTCTAATTCTAGAGAAATTCTTCAGATTTTTAACATCTCCAGTCACTTAACTGCTAAATTACTGGTCATTAAATCCTTTGCTCTTTGAGTCAGAACCATGGGAATCTGTGGCAATACCCATTCAATTTTGAAAGCTCTTTTTAAGAAGCAGTCTGAGACGGTATCTCAGAGATGCAACTGGGCCTTTTCTGACATGAAATAATGACTAGTGTACAAGTCTAAAATATCAACAGTGTTAATTAGAAAGTAAATGCAATTGCCAAGCTCATTCAGCACCATCTCTAGCAGAACACCTTTCAAAAGCTGCCTCCTAAATTAGCAAAATTCCTGACTGTCCTGACTACAGAAATAGCTGTGAATTTTCCAATTGAAATCATTGCAAACAGTAGAGCATTATGGCCCTTGGTAAGCCTCTGGAAGGGGTTTTGCTTTGGTGGAAGGAAAAGAGTTGAGGTAGAGGACAAAACCTCTTTTTGAAAAATCTATTTTTATCAGATTGCTGAAGAGCTAATTTCAGAACAAGGTGAAAGGATTGCTTCAAAGCTGTCCTTTCTGAGATGAGATGTCATGGCTCATAGGAGAGCACAGATGCTTTGCAGTTTCAGCATGGGTTTACAGGAACTAGTGGGACTTCTACAGGAAAGCAAAAGCCAAAAAAAAAAAAAAAAGAGTAAACTGTGGTATGTGTGTGTATATCTGTATCAGTTGGACTTAGTGAGAATATCACCAAGCTGTAAGGAGAGATCTCCACAGACAGCAGAAGGAAGAAAACATACCTGTGAGAGCCTCATGTGGATACTGAAGTGAAAAACACTCTTGTATATGAGACAATGCAACCCAAAGCAGAAGCACGTAAAACCAGGTTCCTGCACTTCAGCAAAGTCACCACACATCATGTGGGAGGCAGTAATTGGCTATTCACGTACCCACATTCAGTTCATAACCTTAGGCACCCAGAGAGATTTAAGCCAATATGTTGAACACCATAACTGTAATAAACTAAAAATGGATTTATGGTCCGTTATGAAGCGTTGAATGACAAGTGATGCATCACTGATCAAGTGAACTTGATCACTTTCTGGTAAGTGACATGCCTGAGATGAAGTATTTTGCAAAAACCAAAAATTTATTTAGATCTTTAAACCAAAACATTCTCATGGTCTTTCCAGAACATTTTTATCCTTTGTGGAAGAACACCTTCACAGACTGTAATTGCACTGAAACCTGAGGGATTTATTAATATAGAAATTGAGTTAGGTACAAGTAGCTTAGCATATATTTTGGATTCTTTCCCATTCTAGATAATTTGGAACTTCATAGATCAAATTAACAATGAAGAATGACAGAAGAAACTATCTTAAAGCACTATGGGAATTCAGTTACTAAAATTGTCTTATGAAAATCTGTATAATAATGCGAGCATCCTCTGAGACAGTTGCACATAACTCTGGGGCTATGATTCGTTCACCATTTAACTTATTCAAAACATTTGATTTGACCTTAGGGTTCTTTCACATTTGAAATATTTGTGCCTAGAGTTCAGGTGATAAATACCATTCCTTCAAAATTTATTTAAATTAAAGCATTTGGATAAATGTGAAATATCATGTTAATACACTATTTCAAATATAAATTATGTCATGACTGTTAACTGATAAAGAAATCAAGGAAACTTGGAACTATAAAAAGGAAAGGTTTAAAAGTATTTTAAAAATTAAATTGAAAAATCTTAAATATGATTTCCAGTTGGTAGAGAAAACAGTCCTCCCAGGGAACTGACAGGTTTTCTGAATGCTAAAAAAAAAAAGTAAGCACTACAGAGTAGTGTGTCTCACAGACGTGTTGTATAAATTGGATTAAATCGGATGAATGGGCAAACAGAATCCATACTGTAGATTACAAGGATAAGTAATGATAAATATCCTAGTTTTCTCTGAACAATTTAAACAATGTCTAACACTTTGATATTAAAAAGTAATAGGAGCTAGGTACATTTGTAGTGTACCTGAGGTGCACACTGCTCCTTCATTGTCTGCAGCTAAATTCAAACATTCAGTCTACATTTATACCATTTTCAATGTGCACACAACTTGGTTCTTGGATCAGATGGGATAGAATTTCTCATAACTATCCTTTTTAACATGTAGAGAGCCCTGGCCAGGACTAAAGAATCATTTGAGCCATTACAGTAGAGAATCTTACAAATATATGCTTGTTTTTGAAACTATTTTAGAAAAGGGCTGATGCAGCTTGCTGAAAGGGATGGCATGGCAAAGCTGCAGCTTTTGCCTGTTCAGTGGTTCTGCACCTTCAAATAGACCATTTTAAATTCTTAAGTTTAAAGTAGCATTGCTTGGTGCTGTGCTGGGAACTAGCAGTGCTGAACTGCCCAGCAGGCTTTTCGTGGGGCTGTCAGCACAGCCTCATGATACAGCAGAGTTCTGGCTAAGAGCAAGTCCTTTGCAAATGCATACCCTGACTCCTGTCCCCTCTGGACTACAAGAATTTTTCCTCTGGTCCTGAGCCATCACAATTAATAAGCACAGCAGTACATGTAACAGGAGTGCAATTTACAGCCTGCCAGACTTGATGTTTTACAGCCCAGTGATAAGCACGTGGCATGTTTATAAGGGCATGGCATAGGCTCTGAGAACAGAAGATGTCACTGAATATCTTAGAAGACTGCATAACAAAGAAGAGGACAGTTTGGGACCAAACTGTAAAACAAGGACCATGGCAGAAAGCATCTTGGCAGAAAACTTTTCCCCACGGAAAGCATGAGCTGGCTTGATCCAAGTCAGAGCAGTGTGGATAACCAGAAGAATAAGTGTCCAAACTGAAACACGGAATGAATTAACTTGGCAAATAGATTTGAGCAATTATACAAAAAATCTTAATTTTGAAGTCAGCATTCCCATGCTATGTAAGCTTGGACTCCTGAGCATACCTTGATCTGGAGACAGAGGGGAAGGCTTGTGCACCTGTTATGATTCTAAACCAAGGTCAGTTCTGCTCAAGTTTCCATGGACACAGAAAATTAAGCATGGTCAAGACCTAGGCCTAGGTACTGAGAAGGCGTTCAACTCACAAACTAGCTTTTCATGCTGCAAGTGGCATTTTGGCATAATTATCAGTTGTCATTTAGGAAGGAAGAACATTAGGTTTCTGTGCCTTCCTAATCTGAAGAGGGTTGAACCACATCCTTTGCATACTAGGGAACTGATATCTTCATTTCAAGGATTTTGAAGTGCTCACCATCCACAGATGTGTGTACAAGAGTCGTGATGTTAAAGAGAGGAAGGAAAAAAAAGGAACATGAGTCAGGCAAAAAGAAAATTCTTTCTTGGAGAAAACTGTGAGTTGCACTTGTTAAACTATTCTTATAAGACATCATACCTTTAAATATAAAATCACCAATGAAAGAAAATGAAAAACAGAGATTAACAAGAGTAAAATGTTTGAGAAATCCAGCACTTTATGGATTATACTTACCTCAAGAACTGAAGAAAGTTGTGAAGACTTAAGAGGACTTTCTTTTAATCCTAACCAAAGACAGATGTGTTTTCATCATTGCTTTCTGATATTTCATCCTTCTCACCTAGCTTCTTCATCCCTACATTAGTATTTCTATCCATTTTTACATAAACAAAACATGCTTAATTAGATTATTGTCACATTGAAACAGTCATGACAAACCTCATTGTCAGAATTATTAAAAGATAGTGTGACTTTTAAAAATAAAAACAGTCTTTTTTTAACTTTTAATGAACATAGAAGTCAAATGAATTTCATTCACATGCTGCAAAAGCCAATTCTGATAATAATTAGGATTTTAAGTTGCTTTATTTGCATGCATATATTTCCTCTCATCTGGAAACATTCCAATGTACTGATTAATTTAGTATAGAAATCTAATCTGGAATAGTCATGGAAGGAATTATAAAAATAAAGCTAACCTTCATGCCCTCATGTAACATTAATTACGGTTGAAACACACCAGTTGCGCCTATTAACATGTAAAAATTTAATCATTCAAAAATCCTTGTGCATTGCAACGTTTCAAATTCAATCATTATTTTCGGCATAGAAAATTGTAGACAAATTTTTCTACGTTGAAAGTAATGAAAAGCAGTTCCATGCCCAAGGCAAGAATTACAAAGCTGGTATACTTTTCTCATATGAACTATTTAGTCTCTTAAGCTTAGAATTCACTTGAGAAAACAGTTATGAGTATAGCAACTATCTTTGTCAATTCATGCATTTTGGATTATATTAAATATATCAGTGTATGTATCTGTAAACCCAAACTCCTTCAAAGCAGAAATGGCCTGCAAGTTTTCTGGTTAGAAACAAAGACATTGTTAGGGATGTAAAAAAAAAAAAAAAATATATATATATAGAATGAATTCCTCTTTCTCTTCTGCTCATGTATGCAGCTATTGTTTCAGTTATTAAATGGTAGTGTCTTGATCCATGAGTCTTCTTTCCTTCCTTCCTTCTGCTTTCTGCCTCATGGGAGATGGGAGTGGGTGAGGGACTGAGTGGGTGTTTGGCTGCTGGCCAGGGTTAATCCAACACAGTAGCCAGAGAGCCAATGCAGCTCAGCACACTGGAAGTGTGCACACTGAACTGTGGTCTGTATCCCAAACTTTGCATAAACAACTTCCAGCTTTCCCTATCAAACTGTATTGCAGAGAGGGGTTTTTCTTGGCAGAACCAGAATTTTGTGCCTTCTTTTCCAGTTGCACCTGGCGATGTTGCTTGCAGGGGAGTCACATGTAAAGAACATACATAAGACCCCTCACTGATCTGTTCATGTCCCAGGCAGCTCCTGGGGCCCTGTACTGTTCTTTCCCATATAAAGTCAGAAAAGTTGGGTATTAAGAAAGCTTTACAGCCTACTGCACCTGTGGTTATATACCAAATCAGACAATTGGTTCACTACAGGAAGCACCTCAGGAGTGATCTACTATCATATGGACTTATGCCATAACACTAAATATGCCAACTGTATTTTGGTTTGTAGACAACCATATTCTGGGCTGCATTAAAAAAAACCCAACATATCCAGCAGAGGTGTTTCCACCCCTCTGCTCTTGTGAGACCCCACTTGGAGTCCTGTGTCCAGCTCTGGGGACCCCAACATAAGTATAAGGATGTGTTGGATTGAGTCAAGCGGAGTGCCACAAAGATAATCAGAGGCCTGGAGCACCTCTCCTATGAGGACAGGCTGAGAGAGTAGGGGTTGTTCAGCCTGGAAAAAAAAAGGCTCCAGGGAGACCTTAGAGGAGACTTCCAGTACCTGAAGGGAGCCTAAAAGAAAGATGGAGAGGGAGTTTTCACAAGGGCATGTAGTGACAGGATGAAGGGGAATGGCTTCAAACAAAAAGAGAATAGGTTTGGATTGGATATGAAAAGAAATTCTTCACTCTGAGGGCAGTGAGGCACTGGAACAGCTGCCCAGAGAAGCTGTGGCTGTCCCATCCCTGGAAGTGTTTAAGGCCAGGCTGGATGGGGCTTTGATCAACCTGGTCTAGTGGAAGGTGTCCCTGCCTATGGCAGGGGGGGTGGAACTGGATGATCTTTAAGGTCTCTTCCAACATAAACCATTCAATGATTCCGTGATTTTATGACTATGACTTTGAAGGCAAACTGCGAGCAAATCACAATGATTTAGTGATACACACACTCTAATAGTATCTTCTGTTTGGAATATCTGCTTCTGTAAATTATTTAAAAGCTTTACGTTATGGTATCTCTATTTCAATTAGTATATTGCTGATTAAATGTTAGTGCCAACAGAAAAAAAGAGCTTTATGTTTGTTGTTCTCAGGGTAGCACTTCAGGTTGAAATACGCTATAAAAATTGTGCTGAGGCTTTCAGGCCAAAAAAGGAGGCAGAAATATCAAAAAAAAGGAAATCTTGCCAGTCTGAATTTAGCATTAACTCCTTAACCAACTGCTGTCATCAACATATAAATTTTAATTCAGAGCTTTGAAAGGTATTCTGAAATTCTACTATATGAAGTGAAAAATGACTGGAACTTTAAATTCAGTTATTGATTTCCAAATTTATAAGAAAATGTAAAATTTTCAAAAATGAAGAGTTAAGTCCCATTACTAGTGTCTGCTGGTGAGAAAATAGTTGTTTCAATAACTATATGAGAAAGTTGGGCACGGAGAACTAAATGTTGAAACCATCAGTACAAGCTTCATGTAACAGTGGCTGGTAGGGTAGTGGGTGACAGAAGCTGCTGCAGGAGTTCACTAGAGCCAGTCTCCCAGGTACCTCCAGCCAGGACAGTTTTCCTTTAGGTTCTTCATAAGTGCACTAAACTATTTGTTTTCTGAAATCTTGTGCCATTGTTATGATTTGGGTGGCTCAAACAGTCGCGTGGGCAGGAAGGAGTCCATACACCTACATCCTCTAACAGGGATCTGCTCCTTTTCAACACACAGGGTCAGCTGCATAATAATGTTACCGAATTAACAATACATGTTCATATATCAAATTGATACACAACAGATCCTTAGAAACCAGTCAGAGATTGCTATTTAGACATAGTATTTGTTTTATTGTGATGTCATAATGAATGCTTTAGCAGAACATATCTGCTTTCTCGGGTGGAGACCTGGGTAGAAATAAAGTGTCTGGTGTATGGTTCACACATCCCCAGCCCCTAGTTATTCTGGAAAATGCTTATGCCATTTTGAGAGATGATATGTTTCAAAATTAAAATCTAGGTAAGAAAAAAAGTCTAGGCATCATATTAGGACAAAAAGAAATAAATGAACATTGTATGTCAATACAAGAAAGTGGTGTAACAGTTTGTTGAGGAAATTCTAGTCAAATCAACCATACAAATATGAGTGATAACACTTTTTTTGTTGTTGTTTTTCAGAAGAAAATCCTTATTTTTCGTCTTGAAATGCCAAGACATAATTATTTCGGTTGTCCACTTGAAGTGAGCTTGAAGTTGAGGAACTGAACAGAAATGCACCTGTGGTTCCTGCCCCAGTGGTGCAGCACCCGGCTGTGGAAGGAGGTGAGGGCTCTCTTGCGATCGCAGCACTCCTCCTGCTGGTGAGAAACCACCCGAGCGGGACGCAGCCCTAGGCACAGGCTGGACCAGACTGATGGTGCCGGAGCCAACTTTCAAGGAGAAAACTGGGAATAATGGCCTCATCAGGGAGACTGAAGCTGGGAAAAATCCAAAGGGTGTGGGGAAATGGGAATAAAACGAAAAAGAGTTAGGTAGAGATGAGAGCAGAGCCTTAAGCAAGACGAGGTCATGGCCCAGAGGAAAATAACACCAAAGGACAAAGGTACAGAAAGGTGAAAGACTGAACAAGACTTAAGATCTCTACCTGGTATAACTCCAGTCTGTCCAAATAGGTGTAAAGCCCACTGGCTAAACCTGCCTTTTCAGTAGTTAAGTCAATAAAAGAGGAAAACTCTCTTTTTCTTGCCAGTCACTCTTTTGGGACAATTAGAAGGGACCTCTGAAAAAAATCTAAAATTCCAAAGCTGTTATCACACGAGATACTAAAGAGATATCACAATTCACATACTAGAAAAGAAATTTCACATTGAACCTGTTTTAGTAGTGGAACAGCTTGCCAAGGGAGATGGTGAAATTTCCATCATTAAAGATGTCAAAGATGTCCCTGTTTGGACATGGCTGTGAGCTACCTGTTTTAGCATCAACAGTGCACTTGCCTGAAGGAGAAGGCTTGATGGAAGACCAGCAGATGTCTCTTCCAATCTATACCACTCTGTGAATGTGTTATGCATTTTCTGGGGGAGCTTCCAGTTTCTATTGGAAGAGAAGAAAATCTAAAAATTGCATGCATCACAATCAAGCAGAAAAAAGTTTGTCTTAGTCCTGGCATTTCTTATCTTCACAGCCTTGGTTCTAAAAGAATTCTTTTAGACCCTTTTCAGTCACAGCCTTACATTTCAGCCACATGATCTGTGTTTTATTTAGGTGTTGGGCTGGCTTGGGGCTGTGCAGCAGAAAAGGCAGCGTTGTCCGGACTGTGTTCTGATTCATTGCAGCTACTCAAATCAGTGAAGAAAGCTTTGTAGGAAGAAAAGGTTTCATTGAGGCCTGGAGAACTAGAGTTTATCCAAGCTAGTCTCACTGGCCTCAACACACTGCCTACTCAGGGTAAATTTTTGACAAATGCTTTCCTAGTTTTCAATATATACAGCTTCCCATTCAGGATCTATTTTATGGAAGTGCAGGGCACAGAAAAACAAGGCAAATACATCTAAGACCTTTTACACCAGCAGAGATTAAATGAATTTGGGATCATTCAACACAGAAAAGAAATAATTGTGTGAGACAGTATGACAAAGTCTATAAAGTCATGATCCCCTAAAAAAGATGAATAGGGAATAATTTTCTATTTTCTGCAAAAACTATTGTAAACATCAAAAGAAATTACCAAGAAAATACCAAGATTAGAAGCAAGCAAAGGGCTTCTTCCACAAAAAGTGTAGTTAAACTGTAGAATTCTTTGCCCCAGAAAGCCATACATGCCCAAAAAATATATAATTAATTAAAGGGATTAGACAAATCTAGAGAAGATCATCTATCAAAGGTTATTACAATGAAAAAGGCAGATACAACCTTTGACTTGGCAAGTCCCTCAAAGAAGTGATTTAGCGTGAGAACATCCATTTTGCCTGTTAAGTGCACCCATGCTAAGATTTATCATCTATTCACAAGTGACTACACAAACAGTCTGGGCAGATAACAAGTGGCATGTACCTAACAAATAGCAGTGTTATCTGCTTTGACCAGATGCAAAGATAGATCCTATGATTTAAGAGCCCCTTCACTCTACACAAAGGATGTGACATGTTGCAAAACACACTCACTGTATTGCCATGAATCCAGTCATACTGAAGCCCAGGTCTTGGAATCCTGGAGCAGAGCCAGATATAATGTTAAAAAAAAATTACATGAGGAAGTGTGTTGTCAAAATAGAAGTACCAGATTTGGGAGGCTGAATTTACCATTGCACCCAAAGCATTTCCTGCTCTTTCTTTTACTGAACTTACAACTTGGGTTTGGTTTTTTTATTTACAGTAATGTAACTGAAGGATAAAGAAATGTGTGCTTTGTTTTCGCATGACAAGTGAGTTTCCCAGCATTTGACAGAACAGCATCACTCTGTACTAGCCCTCCTCTTATTCTCTTTCCCCAAACTTTCAGTTCTGCCTGCTGATGCATGTGAAGCACATTTTTGTCTTCACACTTGGAACAGTAACTGTCAATTTTACTGAGGGTTTTCCATTACCACTTTAGTCAAAGATTTACTACCACTGCAAAGAAACAATTAAAATGCCTAACTTTTTCTCTTATATTTTGGGGTGGGAGAAGTATTGTTTTGCCTAAGCAAACACGGTTTTCCACATAGGCAAAACTTTTTGCAACTTCAATATATTAAATTTAAAAAATTCCCTTACTTAGTATAAATGACTTGGTATTTTGATATCACGTTTAGTGCTTTTGCTGCTACTTTGAGCCATTGCATTGCACTGTCTCCCCAGCTCAACACCAATACTCCTCTTGAAGTTCCTCAGGGACAACTGAGCTGTAGGGATTAATGAAACCAGAATGTCTGGGACCTGACAGCTCCAGAAATAACCTAGACAGAGTCTGTGTCTCGCAGAAAGAATCTAGATGGAGACCGTGTCTCTTCTCTGAGGTATAAGGACTGCTTTTACAGTGGGGTGGAACAGTGGATAGAGGCCTGATGTCCCTCTTATTAAAAAGTAATGAGAATTGAAAACCCAGCAATGGAACAAAAATGAATCCCAATAGGTGCCCTTTTACATTTTTGGACTCACATATCTTCTCGTGGGCCTAGTCCTAGGTGAGAAATGGGCTCATGTCTGGCACTGGCTGTTTGAAAGCTCACAGAGGTAACACATTAGAGAGACATGCACCCCCGCACAGGGGTAGTTCAGATCTGTAGCAAACCAAGCTCAGTAATCAGCACATCAATGACATCCCATCACGCTGTTGACTGCAGTGCTGCTTCTCCTGCCATGCTTTGCTCCCTGGCAATCTCCTCCAAATGCCAATGCCTCCAAAGAATCTGCTGGTGTTCCCAGCTCACTTATTTTATAGGACCACAGGCCAGTAGACAGCCCTGTCTAAAGCTGTGTAGGAAAAGTTTTTATTCTCTTCACTGGAGCAAAGGTGACATATTCTGAAGATTTTCAGACAGTTGTTATGCCTGCAGGATTCAGAAAAGCCAAAAGCTGGTGATATCGGTGGTCTTATGCAGGGAAGACAAGACCATGGTAGACTTAAGAATGGTGCCTCATTCTGGCATGAATGTGAACCCGTTACTGGAAAGGGTATTCTCTGAAGAGTGTTTCTCATGCTGGCTCCTGGGACCCAGAGAATGCATCCCAGAGTCCTGAAGAAACTGGCTGATGTAGTTGCCAAGCCACTTTCCATGATATTCAAAAAGTCATGGTGATCAGAGGAAGTTCTGGGTGACTGGAAAAAGGGAAACATTCTACCCATTTTTAAGAAGGGAAGAAAGGAGGACCCCGGGAACCACTGAACTGACAGCCTCATCTCTTAGCCTGGGAAGATCATGGAAGAGATCCTCCTAGAAGCTGTGCTAAGGCTGATGGAGGAGAGTGAGGTGATTCAAGACAGACAGCATGGCTTCACTAAGGGAAAATCCTGTCTGAACAACCTAGTGGCTTTCTATGATGGAGTGACTGCATTAGTGAGCAAGCAAAGGGCCACAGAAGTAATATCTCTGGTCCTCTGTAAGCCTCTGACACAGTCCCTCACAAAATCCTCTCCAGATCGGAGAGTGATGGATTAAACAGATGGACTGTTAGGTGGATTAGGAATTGGTTGGATCGTCACATCTAGAAGGTAGTGGTCAATGGCTCAGAGTCCCAATGGGCATCAGTGGCAAGGAATGTCCCTCAAGGGTTCATACTGGGACCAGTGTTATTTAATATCTTCATTAATGATATAGAGGAAGGGATTGAGTACACCTTCAGCAAATTTGCAGATGACACTGAGCTGAGTGGTGCAGTTGACACACCTGAGGATGGGATGCCATCCCGAGGGACCTGGATAAGCTGAAGAAGTGGGTCCATGGGAATCTGATGAGGTTTAACAAGAACAAGTGCAAGACGCTGCTCCTGGGTCAGGGCAACCCCTGGTATCAGCACAGGCTGGGGATGAACAGATCCAGAACAGCCCTGCTTGAGAAGGACTTGGGGGTGCTGGTGGGTGAGAGGCTGGACATGACCTAGCCATGTGCACTCAGCCCAGAACGCCAAACATGCCCTGGGCTGCATCCAAAGCAGCCCCTTTGCTCTAGTGAGACCCCACCTGCAGTGCTGCATCCAGCTCTGGGGTCCCCAGGACCGGACCTGTTGCACTGAGTCCAGAGCAGGCCACCAAGATGAATAGAGGGATGAAGCACTTCTGCTATGAGGAAAGGTTGAGAGAATTAGAATTGCTTAGCCTAGAAAAGTGAAGGCCTTGAGGTGACTTAATTGTGGCCTTCTAGTACCTGAAGGGAACTTAAAGGTAAGATGGGACAAGATTATTTATGAGGGTATGTAGTGACAGGACAAGGGAGAAAAGACTGAAAGAGAGTAGGTTTAGATTAGATATTACAAAAATTTCTTTGCCGTGAGGGTGGTGAGGCACTGGAACAGGTTGTCCAGAGAACTTGTGGATGCCCTATCCTGCAAGTATTCAGAACTGGGTAGAGCTCTGAGCAACCTGGTCTAGTGGAAGGTGTTCCTGCCCACAGCAGTGGTGTTGGAACTAGGTGATCTTCAAGGTCATCTTCCAAACCAAATCATTCTATGATTCTAGGATTCTATGATATATTGCATTTTGTCTATTTAATTAAGCTGTAATTAAGACAGATGGTAAACAAAAGAATTATGTTAATGGCAGGAATGAGACAAACTAGCTCCATGTTAAAAACAATTGAAAACATACTCTTTTTGGTAGACTGTAGCATAGGCAGCAAACTGTTGGTTGTAACACAGTTTCTATTATTCTGTGAATTATCTGAATCTAGAAGACAATGAAATGTGATCCTCTAGTCTGTGAGGGAAAAGCTCTCAGGAGGAAAACTACTTGGATTCCAATTTCTTAATTCAAAGAATGCTTGCTGTAAAATACTTAAACTTTTATCAGAGCAGCTATTTGAAACCAGGTGAGCAACCTAACCAAGTAATTGCTGTTCTCTGTGACAATAAGTTTATTAAAGTGTCTTTTGATGTGATCAGAACTCCTTCCATAAAACCACTGTTATCCCCTTAACATGATAGATGTGCCAGTGTTGTTCTTCCTCAAGGAAGGCTGATGAACAGGAAATGCTGAAAATCCTGATTTCAGTGCACCATTGAAGAGTTAAGTGACTCTCTACTTCCAGAGCAGGTTCTGCGAGAGGCAGCCCTTAGATTATTCCAATTCCTGGTGCCTACTGGGTGGCACAGGAGAAAATCTGCTCAGGAAGGGCGCTGATTCCTACTTATGCTTCCCCCAACCTTTGGACCATTATGAGTTAGACTCAAATGATGAGTAAATCTGACTGTCAAAATATTGTAGAAGGTTAGGATGAAGCTAATAAAGAAGTTCAGGTATCTCAGCAGTTCAGCCCATTTTCCTGCATGTAGCAGGAAACTCCTGAAGAGTTTGTCAGAACTGGGCTTAACTGCTTATGGCACACATTTCCAGAGCCTAATTCCCCATTAACCAGAGAAAAAAGGCAACGAAAAGAACCATTAGAGAAGAACAAAAAAATAACCGTGGCCTCAGGCATAGAAAAGCTGTGTGGCTCTGAGACATAACTCTGTCTCTGAAGCTCCAGAGCGGTCAGAAAACAAGCTAAATTAGAACTTTTGTAGTGCAAGAAAACAAAATTATGTGCCATTTTGAGAGATTTTTTGTTACATGGATAAGCTGCCTTCCATCATTATTTTCTCTTTCTAAACCAACACAAACAGCGTGTAGAGTCCCAAATATTGGGCAAGTACTTAGGTCTACTAAAGTTAATATTATGAGCCAAATGTTTCACTTGATGCAATTATAACACCTGATGGAAGTTCACAGATCAATAAAATGTTATTGTGTTTCAAAGACACAAGGCAAAAAGAAATTCTCTAAGAAACATTTTGCTTTGGGAAAAATATATTAAGACACCCTGTTCCCAGTGCAGAAAGAAATACATAAAGACAGACAGACATATTCTGTTTTATTGGCGCTAATTACTTATGGCTCATTTTGTAATTCCATAGAACATTTTCTGAGAACCAATTTATATACAAATATATGAAGTATGCAAACACAATCTAAAATGCAAGAGCTTTCAAGATATCTTTAAGTATCACCCCTTCCCTTTTGCCTGGTGATTAAAAGTAAAGCATAAGTTAATAGACATGAATATACGGCTTGCTCTGTCACATATGTTTAAAATAGATTCTTTCTAAAGAGATCTGGGATGGGATGCAAAATTTACTAAAATCCACATCATTGTCTGAAATTTAAAAGTGAGCAACCCACATCATAACAGAGCAAGAAAAACTGCTAAACGTTTTACATTAAGTAAGTTGTTTTGTGGCAAATTCTTCAGTTAAAGAAACTGAGGAATGGCTAACAATTTTTAAAGACTTTTTGGTTACTGTTGCTGACTTCTCAGACTAATTGTACACTTACTGTATTGAAATCGATGGTCTTGTCTATGTACCTTCACTCAGGCATCCAAAAAATGAACAAGTATATTTAAAGGAAACGAACAAATCTATTCAAAGGAAACTAACAAATCTATTCAAAGGAATATTCTCAAACAAACAAACAAACCAACCCCAAAAAGCAACCACCCCAAAAAAACCCTACCAAAAAACCAAATCCAAAACCAACAACAAAAACCTCCCAACAAAACAACAAACCTCTTATGGCATTCTGGTTGGGATAAAAGCTACTATCTACATGTATAAATGGATATCAATTCAAACCAGGTACAAATATATCACATTAGTATGCCTTACTTATTTAATGCAAGTTGTAGATAAAACGGACACTGTAGTGACCAAGTCAACACTTCTTAAGGGCTTCTGACTGTTCTCGAAAAATGAATTAACTAACACTGAAGAATGAAGACATCAAAGTGAGACTTTTTTCCCTCCATACTGAATTGATATTTAAGGTTTTCTCTCCTTTAATCAAGAGGATTCTGGTTTTATTACCCTTCACCTCCAGCTCCTAAGTATTTGCTATCAGATTTTGCCAGTTCTGCAATATAAAAGTGTTTACAGATAGAGCTTGTATGAAATGTTGTGATGAAAAAAGTAAATTTCACATAAAACACGGCAGAAAGAGAATCACTACTATCTTAGAAAAATATTTGTTGTAGTAGAGGGTGACATCAGCAATTGTTTCAGTCCTTGTGTCTTAGTTATTAGCAGTGCCCCTGACTTATCTATATAACTAGAGGCTCAGTTCAGTGATAAAGAGTGAGATGGATTTATTATAATCAGTAAATCAATGTGCTAGCACAGAATCATATTCTTTTGGGGCAATACAAAAGGATATGGGTATGGTTGTAGGAATACCTCACTATGAATATGAAATCACAGAATAACTGCTGGACTGTGAGCAAATGTAAACAAATGCTTTTCTTCAAAACTGTCTTGTCTTCTTCCTTGGTTCCCTGTTTGAAACACAGATGACTTCTTACCCCACCAGATTTAGTTTTCAGAGGATGAACAATCTTGTGTTTAGAGAAGGTGCTTGTGGCCAAAATTGTATAGTGAATACATGGAATCACAGAGGAAGGAAAACATTCCCTTCCATCCACTTGGAATTTTCCTTCTTCCAGCCTGAGTATTGTCTTCACTCCTTTCTGTGTACCCCTTTGGGCAGAATAACATGACATTTGGATTCCCTGAGCCTCTCTTTAAGCTAAACAATCAAATTCCCAGCTTCTCACTGTATAGCATGTGCTCCAGCCCCTCAGCCATCTCAGTCTGGCCCCCTGCTCCATTCACTGCAGCTCTGTTGTGCTGCAAAGTCTATAGCAGCAATTGCCTTTTGAGTTATTCCTGCCTCTTCCATTATCCAGCTGTGCAACTCTGAGAAGACCAAACCACAACAATTTTTCTTTTTCTCTTGCCACTTTGTTAACTACATCCTTTTGGGATGTGAATGCTTTCAAGCAGGAATTGGTTCTACCACTTGTTTGTACCAAGTGTATTCCAAATATATCAGGATTCTGATCTCTGTTGGCTTCTGGGCATTGCTACAATAGAAAAAGCAATAATACTTATCCACAGTAAGCACAAAGGGAAAAAATATTGCAATAGGACAAAAAAAGAAAGACTTAACCATAAATAAAAGCCAAACTGCAAAATGAGGAATGATGATTTTTCATTCACCCCAGATGGTTATTTCACAGAGCAAAAGTAGAAGTCTGTAGAAGTTGGAAAAACCACCAATTTTTGCTTCGCTACCTGGAGCTGCCATCATCATACCTTCCACAATCACTGGACAAAGATGTAGATCTTCAGAATCATATCTCCCAGTTTGTTTACCCTGGAGTGCTCTCTGCAGGATGGGTTTCTCTGCAGGGTCTCTCTCTGGTTTTATGCCAACTGATCTTCACTGAAATGTTGGTATTGTGTTGTCATAAGTAAAGTTTCTGGGATTTCAGATTTTTTAATCTCATTGTGAAAATGCAGAGTAAACCCAATGTTTCTCAAGTCCAAAGAGGATATCTGGGTAGTTATTCATGTTCATACGCAAGTGATATTGATAATCCCATTCATGTAAACAGGTGGCTGGGTGAAGAATATAGTATGCCATTAAGTGGAGGTTAAGGTTCCTTACTATATTGTTCAAGGGTAAACGAATTTTTATCACTAAATGCAACTTTATTTACCTTACTAGTAATTTAAAATTTTTAGAAGCATATTTATTTCAAATTTTTGAGTGAAGCAAGCAGAAATTATGTACAAATTCTAAGCAAAGTGAATGAGAATACTGTTAGGTGTTACCGAACCTGTTCCCCCAAATTTTTTTCCCAAATTTTTCTTTTGCTCCAAAATGTTAAAGGAACTTTTCCTATTTCCAGTTTCTACATGAAGTTTTGAAAACATATTCTGTTGTATTTTTCCCAGCTTTGCTGGGAGTGGAAAAAAGTGGAAAAAAAAGTTGAAGAATCATTACTGGAAATGCACAGGAATAGACCATCACAGTTACTGCTAGTAGAAAAAGCTTTATTCACTTTCATTTTTTCCTCTGTTTCATGAATAAAAGACTCAGAGACTCTCTATTACTAAAGTCATAAAAGTAATTACACATTCATCCTCCATGTTGGAGTTCAAAGCCCAAGTTCTTGCTTTCTCTCATAGAGCTAACATATATTTAAGCCAGTAGATTAAAAGACATGGAAAAATAACAGAATTGTCATGGAACAAAATTGAACATCAAATTACTAAAACCAACCAAACACAAAAAACAAACAGAAAATCCCCTGCAATTCAATTTATTTGCTGTTGAGAGTCTTGTAGGCAAATTCAGAAAATGTGATTCAATTTCTGCCTATTTTAAGTTATAAAGTTCCATGTCATAGAGTAAAAATTATATGGAGTTTCGAGGTCTACTGTCTTCCTCACAGTGTTTCTTGATGCAAAAATATACAGGATTCCTGACTTTCCTAACCTGAAATTTTTATTTACAGAATTTTCCTTATTGCCTGGATAAAATCCCACAGCTTTTTCTTCAATAAATAAATAAAATCATACAGCATTTTTTCCCCTTGGAATTATCTAGATTGCTCTAAAAAATTCTGTTAGCATACAGCAGTCCCTTTTAAATTAACAACTTTTAATGCTTCTTTGGTATGCATATGATAGAGCTGACTGTTTTGTGAGATAAATGGTTCCATGGAAACATCAAATCAGTGCTCAGTGATGGCCAAAATCCATGGTAAGTGCTGGTAAATTATTAGAGAGAAATAATAGAGAATAAAGGATACTGTTATGCTACTGCCATGCAGTTCTAAAACTCTTCCTTGCCAACTTCCTTCTCCATAGAACTTAACTGCAAAAAAGGCTATAGCAGGATTGGAAAACCTATGGACAAGGTCAACAGTGTAGATAAAGGGTGTGGGAAACGTCTGTGTGAGAATAACTTGACAATGACTCTTCCATTTAGGTTGGAGATGACCAAGGTCATGGCAACTGTACCAAAAAAACCCTACAAAATCAAAAGTGCCCAGGGAGAGAGAGAGGATACAGGTCACTGCTTCTACCCAAAACCCCTTAGAAGCCATCAAATAAGGCTAGTAATTAACATTGGTTCAAATCAATCAAAGGAGGACCTTCTTCACCCAGTGTTAGACTACAGAATTCCTTGCCAACTACTGGTGAGGACTGATTGTTTGCATGGCTTTGAAGGGAGAAGAGATAGTGTAAAAGAGACACGTGCATGGAGTGGTAAAATACAGGAAAGTCAATTCTGCATTGGGAAATTTCCAAGCTGTAATTCCCTGATGTTGGAAAAGTATTTGGGGCATTTATTACTACATGCTTTCTCTATTTTTATATTCTTTCCCTAGGTATCTGAGCTGCTGATAGGGAAGGCAGAGGTATGAGACTATCCATGCCTGTGTGGCAGTGGCCAAAGTACTCCATTTCTTGCATAAGCACCCATGACTTTCAATCTTTGCTCACATCTGTCAAAAATGGGTTTTCTCTGCCTTCTTCCAGCCATTGCCAAGGCAAACCTTTAGCCTTGGCCAAGTTCACAACATTTCAACTTACCCTGGATTCTGCATTATTTATGGGTTTGTACCAGCCATGCAGAGTCTCTCTGCACACTGAATTTATGCAGCTCCAATTCATCCTCTTGCTCTAAGTGTTGTTTAGAAGCCAGCTCAGAGGTTTTTACACCTGCCCCAACTCTACCACTGCTATGTGTCTGTGCTGTCTGTCTGACTTAGCAGGGCAGCTGAGCCTTAGGAACACTTTAGTGGGATGTTACAGGTACTGCAGGTGCCATTGTGAAGAAAGCAAAGGCACAGGTGAAGGGAAGGGAGGACATTTATTGTAATTATGCCCATTGTGTGTGGTCTTGCCAAGCTCGAACTGGTCCTTACTGATTGGTGGTGGGCTCTCAGAAGTGGATGTGTTTGTGCCATTGTGTGTATTCCACATGCCAAGCACAAATTTACTTTTAGACTTCTGTGGACCCTGGCCAGAGCAACAACTATAGCTGATCTCCCTGCGCCAACACCATGTGTAAAAACTGGCATTCCAGATTTTTGTCATCAATGTGACACAAAGACTGAAGTAACGGTCACTTCCTCCATCTGGAGTCACAGAATAATGGATTCATAGAATAATACTGGTTGTGAGTCACCTCTGTAAGTCATCTTGTCAAACACAGCATTCCTCATCTTCCTGAAAAAAATAAATTAAAATACAGAATTTAGGCTTTAAGGTCTCATCACTCTTCTTGGCATTCTTGCCAGCTTATGAAAGTTACTTCTGGCTTAGTGTTCTGGCTTCTGTTAACATTTCTCAGGTGCATAATGCTGCCCACATATTGCATGGCTAAGCTCATGTCTAATTCAGATTTGAGAATTCATTTGAATGGTACAGCAGCCAAAGAGTTTCTGTCATAAGAAGGTTAAGGAGTGGATTGCAAAATGATGAATGCAGAGTGTGTAATGTCCGCATGGAGACAGGCTCCCATCCAAGCAGAAAAGGCTATTAAATCATTTTAATGCAGCAATATTTACAGCTATGGAAGGCATAAAATATTTATCTGAATACTATTCCAATAATAGGAACCCAGACAGAATGCTCTCTGATTTCTTTATAAGTAAAATACAAGAGTTGTTTTATAACATACATTTATTTTTAAAAGCTCAGTAGATCACATCATATGTGGTCTAACTGTAGTCTTCATAAACTACAGATTTTCTCAGACAACATATATTTTCAAAAAGGATTTTGCACCATATTGTGTTATTTTTATCTTCTATTTCATGTTTGTTTTTTTTACCTATTCTGATGGTTCATCTGGTGGATCTTAAGCTTCTAAGTATGTGTTATTTCAAATGAACCTTACCAATGAACCTTACCCAATGTCATTTGATACTTTTCTATACCATTGAACTAAAGTGAATGAAATAAATTTAGATATAGACCATCTAATTAATTTCTGCCCTTATGTGTGTTGTGTGAGGTGATACATTACATGAAGGAAGGATGGGGAAGCAGTGATATTCAGATACAACTGGTGTGCTTTGGTTCCAGTACCATATCGAAAGAATAGTCCTGAGTTCCTCAGACAGTATTGAATTCCAAATTTTGTGAAATGTTTAGCACTCATCAAGTGGAAGAGACTGCAATTTATGGTTAAATAGGATTCCTGAAATGTAATGAGAATAGGAAGAAAAAAAGGGGATTAAGTTGACCAGTGCTGTAAACTTGCATTTTCAAAAGACATTATTACTCTAAAAGTAAAAGTATACATGATTTAATCTTACAAGAAAATAATAATAAACAACCCTTGCTGGTGACTTTTGCCAGCTACCTAGTGATTCCCATTGGGAATGAGCATGAGAACAGAATAGAGCAAAAACATGTCCTGTGTGTCATTGTATGGATAGGAAAGAGTTGAGTTGAAAGCTCCTGGTTCATTTCAAAGGACTGAGATGTAAATCTGAATGGCTGAGTATACAAGAAAAGATAGTGACACTATCATCAGCACAATTAGCATGATTTTTTGTGAATGGGAAGTACCTTAGCTGTTTATACCACAGCAAAGTTTGCTTTTGTCTTATAGACCTGAAATTTTCCATTTTCTGTTAATTTTTTTCCCAGGTCTAATTATCTACATTATCAAAGTATTGTTTACTGACTTACCTGCTACAGCTATTTCATTTTATTTAGTCTCAACTCAGCATCTGCAAGTCTGCAGATTCTCTGTGACATCAGACTTAAGCAGCAACCAGCTGAGTGCCACAATGTGCAGGTTTATTTTATTTATTTATTTATTTATTTATTTAATTGAAATTAAAAGTATTGCAAAGAAAGCCTATCATAAAATGAAAGCCTACATTGAACTAAAATTACTGGATGCTGATTCTTGTCCACTTGTCACTCTGTTAGTTCTAATATATCTGTACACTTTGGGAAAGAAAGTTCACCAAAGAAAACAGGCCAGTAGATACCGTTTTGAATTTATAATTTAATAATCATGTTCAACCAGCTCAACCCAATATATACCATTTCTTTTGGAAGTTTCCTGTTCCCCTATTATTTCACTTGTTCCCCTATTATTCATTTTTAGCTCCTGTATCAGACTGCCAGGACCACTCCAAGGAGAAAATAATCTTCAGGTTATACAAACTGGTTGTAAACTTCCATGTTGATGAAAACATTAATGACATTTATCAGAAGGTATTACAGCTAGAGTGTGGTGTACCATTACAAACTCACCCATAGGGTTATTATTTTAAAAATACAAAAATGCATTCATACATAGATACTACTAAGTTTCATTAATAATAATTTTTATGATTCTTTTATCTTCTTTTTCTTAGTACTTAATGGCTTCAGGATAAGAAATTTCCTAGAATTCTTTTTTCATTTGTGGCACAGAAATGAGGGTATCTCACAGCATGCCTGTACTTAGGTGCGAAAGATGAAAATGGTTTGTAAAGAGGGCAGTTATTTCACAGAAAAAGCATGTGGGATTTAGATCTGCTTATGATTGAACAATTTTATATTCTTCATTTTGCATTCATTTGTCACATTTGTTGTGCCAAGAGATGGTTTGAAATCTTACTTTAGCTAAGCATGTGTCGGTTCCATGTTTGGTATTTCAGATATACCATTATCCATTTTTTTGGTTAAGTTATATTGTTTCTTTTCCATTTTAACACAATTCTACCCCAAATAACATCAGTGGGAAGTAACACAGCTAGCTTGAATGCCTATGGATCTGCACCTGAGACGGGTAGCAGAATCCAGCATCCGTGACATGCTCAAGGGTGGAACAAGTTGAAAGACCAGAGATTCAGACCGGATAGAAAGAGATACTTTTCCAGCATGAAGACGGTCAAGCAGTGGATCAAGTTGACTAGAGAGGTTATGGAGTCTTCATTAGATATTTTCAAGGCCAGTCTGGGTAAAGTCTTAACCTGGTCTGACCTCATAGTTGACTCTTATTTGAATAATAGGTAAGACTGCATCACCTCCCGAAGTCACTCTTGACCAGAATTTTCCTATCATCCTATGATCAAGCTAGAAACCTTCCTGAAATGGCAAAAAGACAAATAAGTAATTCTTTCCAATTCTAACACTGTTCTAAATATGACTATTATCACTATGCAAATAAGTAATTTCCTTTTGCACAAAAACTTTCCCTCTATAATTAGCTGCAGAGACTTAGTAACTCTTGGTATACATAAAACAAACTATATTCAGGACTTACTCCACGTGAAAAAACTATTAAAATTAATTCCTGTGAATCTATTTTTACAAACTACTGTGTCTTCTGTTCTCCAAGAATGATCCACAATTTTTAATTATATTTGGCAGAGAAAGAGAAATGATTTTGTGTTCCCAAGCATTCTGGAGGAAATGAAATGTATTGTGCAGTTCAACAGCTAAAGCTTAATGATGGAACAGCAAAGTTGTTGATGTTTTGGGGGGGGTTGGGTTTTTTTTTTTGTTTAGTTTGGGTTTTGGTCTTTTGCATTTTTTTGGAGAGGATTTTAACATATACATATATCTCTCTAAAATATATTTCCTGCCTAGGTCCTATGGCAACACTGGGAGAAGAAGAAGGCAAAACTTCCAGTCTCATACTAGGCAATTCTACTTGAAATTTCAGACTTAAGTGTTCATTAATCAAATAAATGTAATAAAGAGAAAATATGATAAACCTTTTGGTTATGATTTTCATTTAGAAGACTGTACATACAGACATCAGTACTTATTTCAGAGATGTTGTTTCATAGAAGGTGGATCAGGTTCATTGAAAGACATGGGTACCACCGTTCTCCCCCAAAATAAAATGTTGGCCATTAAAACACCTTTCAAGGAGGATGCAGATGTAGGAGGATGTCCTTTGAAGAAATTATGAAATTGAAAGATGGGTCTTCTAGCGAATGCTCTGATTTTTGACCTGCCAGCAGACACCAGCTCTTCTGTTTGCACTGCATTTTTGCTTCACTTATTATTAGGTCTCTCAGCCTTTTTTAATCCCATCCTAAGTAATTTATCTCTGGAATTATTTGAATCCTTATTTCTAAGCACTAATGCAATTCCTGTATAGAAAAAGAAAATAAAAATGTACCAATAAACCCAAGCTAATTTATAAAGCATGAGTTCAGAAAACTAACTTGAAACACAGGAGATTGGACAAAAAACCCAAGTTTCTAAGGCAGATCTTTGATTTGCTGATACGTTTTTGTTCACCTTTATTCTAAAACACAAATACATTTCAGTAAAATCCCATATTTTAATGCCTTCCATTAAAATGTTAGTTCTATTAAGTACATTTCCTCATACTCAAAACCATGGTTCTCTTTGAGAGCAACAGAAAGCCTGTACAAGATGATCAAGCAATGACACATTTATAATGGCTGTAACTTGCAGGTGTGAGGGATCACAGACTCTCAAAACAGTTAGAAATGTAAGCACATAGTGAGTTGACTCCCACCAGCAGCTAAGCCACCATCCAGTTGCTTGCTCACACCACATCAGTGGGAACAGGGAGAAAATCTTCAGGGCAAAAGCAAGAAAAACTTGTGGGTGTAAAAAACCACAGTTTTTTTACTTCACAGCAAGTGAAGTAAAAAGAAGAAAATAAGTGCTTCAAAAGCAATCATTCACCACCACTCACTGGCACATTGATGCCCAGCCACACTCTGATCAGTGGCTAGTGTGGAAAATCTCTCACAGACACACAAGTTTGAGCACAATGTTATGTGTTGTGGAATATGGTCATTTGGAGTCAGCTGTCCTGCCTGTGTCCCATGCCAAGCTCTTCCCTACCCCAGGACCTCAGTTCATTCATAGTCTAAGAAATAGAGGAAGCCTTGATGCTGTGTGAGCACTGCTCAGTAACTACTGGAGCGTTCAAACATAGGCAATGAACTCCATCAGTTCTGAAGAGGCCAACACATGTGACTAGCTATTTTAATGAAAAATATTCCAGGATGTTTCAGAACAGGGATGATTTCTATGAAGAAATTGTCCTGACAGAAATATCTTCAATCATGCTGAAACGTAACATAGATTTTAAGAAATAAACCCAAAAAGTAAATACTTGGACAGCTTTAGAAGCTCTAGGCAAAATACTTGCCATAATACACAAAAGAAAGTAAAACAATTAGTACTATGCTCAATCTATACTTAACTCAGTTTCACAGGTCATTCCTTAAAGCAGAAAGAAACTATGGATTTTATGTAAATAAAAATCCACCCTCAGTACATAAGCAATAACTGTGAGTACTCACTGGAGAATTATTTGTAGTGCAGGAAGATAACATTCAAAAATGAAAACTAACTCATGAAGTATTAATAACTTGATATCAAATAGCAAGAAGAAACATGATAAGAGCAAAATAGTTATTTGTTCTTTGAAGAACTACATCGTTCTAAGCTCTATATTTTTTTATAATTTTTTCTGCCACTCTATCTGTGATGATGATGGCAGAGATATAGTGCCTATGTCCCTCCTATAGCTTACACCCCCTAGATTCACAAACAATAAAATTCTAGGACAGGCTTTTTTAACATTGTTCTCCTGTTCAGCAAAACACTTCAGAATTCTGCATATGAAGTGACATGACACAAAAAACATCAAAAGCAAACCCATTAGCAAAAGCAATCAGCCATTACTTGATAATCACTAAGCAGCACTGTGCAATTCTCAAGTGGCCATATTCCACACTCCCTTGCTGTAGATGAAGAAAGGTAATCATAATTTCCCTGAACAAAGTAGCTGGTTATCTGGGAGTACCTGCCTAGAACTCTTAAAAAGAAGGAAATGTTCCCTCTTTTGTGCATATGTGTTTGAACAAAGTTTTGAAGTTTCAAATGCACTAAAAGCCCAGGTGACTAAATTGCTACCTCAAAACCCTTCCTTTATCACTTTTCCAACTGGATATGGAAGTCTATTTTGAATAGAGCTTTCCAGACTTTTGGACTTACAATGGGGTAGTGATCACATATCACATAATGTTGAATGTACAGTCTAGAACTTAGTTATCATTTCAGAAGTTACCCTTTATTTACACACATTTTATCACAGTCTTCAAAGGTTAAAGAAATCTAATGTCATCACAACTAGCATAATTCAGCATTTGAGTTGAATGCTTGGTCTCAGTTCCTGATTTCAACACTCAGGTACATCAGCTTGCCATTACCTTTCCTGAGATTATTTATTTTTAACACTGAGAAGAATTTTCTTACTTATTTCACTCTTGAATGTAAAATCTAATGCTAATGTAACCACCTCAAGTACTAAGTTAGGTTCTGAGAAAATGATGTGAGTGAAATTAAGACACATCACTTTTTAAAAATAAGGATTCACAATGGGGTTACTTCTTTCTAGAATTCAGGAAAAAAAATCATATTTGCAGATAATTTTAAATTGCTGTTCAGTTTCAAAGTAGTCTATTTCATCAGAGCTAAAAAAATACTAAATCAAAAACCACCTCCTCACCCAAATTTCTCTAAAAGCCTAAACAGCTTTTAGAAAAGAGAAGCCTTGGGATGATGTACTTGCTGTGTTCTTCTACCCAAAGGGGTGCTAAAGAGAAAATAGAGTCAGACTTTTCTCAGAGATGCATGAAGTAGAGAAAATACTCAGACTGAAGAAGGGAAATTCCAAGCAAACAGAAGGAAAAATTCAACTCCATAAGAGTGTCTGAGCACTGTCACAGGCTGCCCAGAGAAAAAGGGGAATCTCCATCCTTAGAAATTTTCAAAACATGCCTAAATAAATTCCTGAGCAAGACCTAGCTTTGAAGTCCATTCTGCCTGAAGCAAGAGCTAGACTCCAGATGACACTATTTATTTACTGTGGGATTTTGGCCAGAAGAACATCCATACTAACACCTTAAATTCTAGGTCTGGTAGGGAAGAAAAATAACTGTATTTCCAGCAGAACCAGGGGAAACACAAAGTGGTTTGGGAACAAAGCAATTCTACACATTTGCTTACCCTCAACTGTCTTTGACTGCCGTGGTATTTCAATTCATTACAAACATGAATGCTTTTACGTCTTAGTAGCCAAATATAACATTATCACCACTTCCCAGACAGTGAATTAAATACACAAAGCAAAGTCTTAATTATCTTGGCCAAAGGTCAAATGCAGAAGCTATAGCAAATTCAAGAGCAGAAACAAGTCTTCCAAATACTATCCTAGAGCCTTAATTTTAAGTACTCATTGTTTGAAAAGGATTTCTTTAATGTATTACCACAAAATGATGAAGTAGAACCTGAGGTAACAAAGCATGCAAAGTACTGTTTGGTTCCTACTTCATGGCTTGCAGCATAAAAAAGTGTTATTTATGTTGGTAATATGATTTAATGTGAAAGCTAATACACCTTAACAAGCTCTGATCTGGATTCAAAGAATCCTGCTGACTATATCGCAGTACAGGCAATGAGTAAAAATCAGATGTAGCATTTAAAATATTGAAAAATTTATGCTGCTGGCAAGGAACCTCTGCATGAAGCTCAATACTGAGTGGTGGACCAATTAGCACCTGTAAATGTTTTATTAATGTCCACACTTTGAAGTAAATTTGGAATCAGAAATTAGCCCCTGCTACATGGTCATAGCTGATAAGGCAAGCACAGCATTCTGTAGTAATTTTTCACCAGTACCCCATGAATGAAATGACAATAAACTAAATAGCTCAGAAGTGGGGTAAAAAATAGAAAAGAAAAAAAGAAAGAAAATTTAAAGGATTAGAAATCATTTTCCAAGAAAACATCAAATTAATTAACTTGTGAAAGTTCAAACTCCTATTTAGGTTTTGATTTTGATTAGAGAAAAGCCTAATCAGTAAAAACAAAGGAAAAACAAAGATAGTTGCATAGTTTTTTCATTATTTCATTTAAAAATATGTAATTTCTTATTTCCTTTCGAACTTTTCGAACATATTTGTCCCTTAAGTGACAGATCAACTGAAACCTATTTTCCTGAAGAAATGCATCGTATCCCCCACAATATTGCTGCGTTGCTCCTGTGTCCAATCAGACAGCATCCTCACCATCATATTCCCACCTTCTCTGCTTCCTTCACCTCCCCCGTTGCCCTGGCAGTGCTCTCAGCCCCTTCTGTCCCCCTTGGCCACCAGGAAAGCACGACAGGAGGCTGTTGGTCCTTCCTGTGCCCTTCAGACCCAACTGCACACACAGATGCCCGGTGCCTCTGCCATGAGGGGCACAATCCAGCTCCGCTGCTGGTGTTTGCTGCTCTCTGCCCACCCCTCCCCAGGTTCCATGACACTTGAAGAAGCTGTGTATCTTTGATAGCTCTACCATCTCGTCAGGCCAAGTTTAGAAAGGGATGAAAAGCTTGTAGGACCGAATAAAAAGCTGCAAACTCACTCAAAATTCCTTAGAAAATTAGCATTAAAAGACACCATACTGTTATTTGTATTTATCTATTTATAACAATACAGTGATAGAGAGGGAGTGTAGGATTTTAGCCAGCTACACTGTATATTTTAATGAAAAGTTACACACAGAAACCCAAACAAGGCAGAAAATCTGTTCCCAGAATGCAGTCACTGGGAACTTACTTTAAAATGAACAGAAAGGTAGTACTGCTGCATCTAAAATAGCTGTGGGACATACTGATCTTACAGAATTTGAAGGATGAATGGAAAACGTGACTAAACCTTTTTTGGTTTACCTGATGGAGAAGAGACAAATGTATATACTGTTGATTACAGTGCTAAATTCATTGAGTACAGCACAGATGTGTGAGTCATAATTTTCTACATGCCGCAAGCTTATGCTTTAAAGCCAGTCTCCTAATCCCCTTGCTGCTGCATTTCCTCACATCAATATTTAGGAGTTTTTTAATGACTTCTCGCTAACAGCTTTTTTTTTGTACCAAGAAAAAGTATGCTTTCAGGAAAATACTGCATACAGATGAGCAGCCACACTCACCTGGTCCAATGTGTTCAGCCAGGGCATGTACTTTCTTTCATATTTGTTCACAGTAGACTAGAAGTCACTCAAAAATAAATGGGATGTTCAGAGAAAACAGCAGCACAAGAATCTGGCAAAGTGTACGTGTGTGGTAGTGTGGGGTGGTTTGGGGGTCTTGTGGGTTTGTTTGTTTGATTGGTTGTTTTTTTAATCTGACAGAATTATACCATAATGGAAATATTTATGAGTAAGGATAAAAAGTAAAGATTACACAAAACCAAAAAATTTGCATTCAAAACTGTCATAAGAGAAAGAAAGAGAATTTTAATGAACCAATGCTTAAAATACTTTTGTTCCAGATGTTAAAATCAACCTTTTCAGGGAGGTCTTTGTCTTCAAGTGCTCATTTACAAATGTCCCTCTATGAGACCTCTTGTCCCTCAAGACAGTCAGCTCCTACCTTCTTCTCAAGGGGAAGACCCAATCCACTTCTATTCCTACCTAGCCACATTTCCTGTGATGATGTCTACATGCATGGAAGATGAGGACTCCTTTCACAAGATCCTCCAGTTAATAATTAATATTGTAAGTTAATATTTGAAAAATATGTATTTGTAGAAATTATTTGTCTGAAACTAATTTCAAACTGTACCTAAATGAAACAGAAAAGAGATCAAGAAAGTAGGTTACAAGGTCATCTGCCCTCTCAAGAACAGAATTATGTCCTCAGTAAGGACAGTATGAATCCCATATTCAATTTTTGCATAAGTCCTTCTTGAGTTTTAGATGGAGAGAAGCATCTCTACTAGCTGTTTATAGGCCATAACTAAATGCTTCTACTTAGCTTTTTACATAATACTCCATCCTGCTTTAAGCTGACAGGCAGCTAAACACCACACAGCCATTCACTCATTCCGCCCCAACAGTGGGATGGGAGAGAGAATGAGAAGGGTGAAAGTGAGAGCACTCGTGGGTTGAGATAAAGACAGTTTAATAGGGAAAGCAAAAGCCGTGCATTCAAACAAAGCAGAGCAAGGAATTAATTTCCCACTTCCCACGTGCAGGCAGATGTTCAGCCATCCCCAGGAAAGCAAGGCTCCATCACATGCAACCCTGACTTGGAAGGACAAATGCTGTTACTCCAAACATGTCTCCCCCTTCCTTCTTCTCCCAGGTTTACATGCTGAGCATGATTCCATATGGTATAAGATGTCACTTTGGTCAGCCAGAGTCAGCTGTGCCCCTGTGATCCCTCCCAGCTCCTTGTGCACTCCCAGTCCCCTCACTTGTGGCATGGGATGAGGAGCAGGAAAGGCCTTGGCTCTGTGTAAGAGCTGCTCAGTCATGATGAAAACATTCTGGTGTTACCAATGCTATTTCCAGCACAAATCCAAATGGTGGTCTCATACTAGATACTGTCAAAAAACCTAACTCTATCCCAGTCCAAAGCAGCACACTTCACAAAGATGAAAGAAAATGAGGCAATAAACCTTTTCTTCCTTTCATCTATTGTTAAAAAGGTACAAATATTACAAACTCTGCTTTTTGAAAGTATTCAGTAATATTGCACATCCAGTTGAGATTTTGTGCCCAAATATTGGGTCACTATCTATTATGCACCATTGTTTTCCTATCTATCTATCTATCTATCTATCTATCTATCTATCTATCTATCTATCTATCTATCTATCTATCTATCTATCTATCCCTCTACCTAGCTACCTATTTATCTATCTCAAAGAATCATCTACTTATGGAATGGTTTGGGTTGGAAGAGACATTAAAAATCATCTAGTTCCAACCCCACTGCCATGGATAGAGATACCTTCCAGTAGACCACGTCCTGTCAGTATTGTCTGCTTAACAAGAAGATGTGATCAAATGTAAAATTGCTTGGCCAAAATGGGAAGAGATTACCCACCTGGATCATCATCTGCCTAGAAGAAAAAAATGAATGAATAATCTCAGCTGCATGGAGCAGCCAAAAAAGAACAAGAAGAACGTAAATAGCCTGTGCAGAGACATCCCAGTGGGGGTCAGCAAAAGCAGCACCTGAGAGCACTGTGACCTTCCTGTGTACCTTGTATTTCATTCTTGCTTTCTAATCCTCTCTCCACTTTTATTTCCAACTTTGTTGCCCGGGCGTATATCCTTATATAAGAATATATGCGACACAGCTCATATCCTTATAAATGCTCCTCCTCTTTTTCTTTCTTGAGAGCTCCTAATTCTTGTCTTCTCCTCCAGATCTTCCCAATTCAGACCTCAGCCATAGTTTCTCCCTGATTTCCCATCCCTCAATCTGTGAGTCACTTTCAGAGTCAGGCTTCTGTTGCTGACTACCTTCCACACATCTCCTCTGCCTCTACACTGATTTACAAACCCAGCCCCAGGTTGCCCAGCAGGTCCCAGTCTCTTCATGGAAACTCAACTCTGTGTTCTTCACACCTCTGCAGTGAGAGTCCTCCCCATGGCACATTGTTCCTGTTGTCTGCTTTGTTCCTGTATGAATTGCATTAAAAATGCCTTGCTTTCAGCCTAACACCACCATGTAACAACTCTGAAAGAAGAAAACCCTTTAGTTTAAAGAAGAAGAGCAGTATTGACAGTACTGCCTCTGAGGATTCTTATAACACTTTTCCAAATATACAAACAAAATGGTCTCAAATTTCAGCATCATTAAAGATGAAAGCTTGCAAGTACACCATTATCTTGTGTTTTGATATCATTTATGGGCTCCATTAGGCTGATGGAAGCTTTCTGACACTTTCTAGTTCTTTCTGACAACCTTTTTCCCCGTTTTGTTATGGTGTGCTTGTCTAGAAAAGCAGAGGTTTAAAACGACTGAATGATTATCTCTGTTTTACATACTGGGAGCTATTATCAAGCATCTCAAAGAAGCCTTTGTTAACCATTAAATACTATGAAAGAGTGGTTAATTAATTGTAGTGATGTAAAAACACCTGGGAACAGTTAGTTATGAGCAGCCTTATAAAGTTACCACTTGTGTTGCCTGTTTATGTTTTCTCCCAGCAGATTGTTTGCCGGTATGCCATCTTCTCATATTCATTGTTTTAAATCTATTTGCACACTCACCTTTTGTTCCTTCATCCATGATCTGAAATTTTAAAGTGAACGTGGGGTAACTGTGTTATTTGAGTGTTGCAATATTTACCTATGATGTGCTGGAGAGAAGGTATTTTGTGGAACAAAATTCTGTGCTCATTTGCACAGTCCACTTTATGTATTTCCAATGACTGGAGATTTTACCACTGGAAAAATTTGAGTATCTCAAGAGTAACTGTGTACAATGTGCCACGTGATAAAAAAAATTGCAGAGTGTAAGTCTAACTTGGGTATCCATGTCCCCAGCATAAAAACATAGCTCTTATTGGTGTTCTATTTCTGAACAACAACCACATTTTTCCCTCCTGCTGAAGGATTAAGAATCCAAGTATTGGGTTCTTAATTATGTAGTATAAACATTCTTCCCATTTCAGTGTGAAAAGAGGGAAAAAAATAGAAGTAAAACCTAAACCAGAAGAGGTAAAGACCTACTGGATCCTGACATATGGTATATGGTTGTTTTTTTTTTTACTTACATAGCTGTGCTCCGAGATATAATTCTGTGGCAAAATGCAATAGCAGTTTATTGTATCGCGAGTAAAAATCTACTCAACCGTTCTTCTACCACATTCATTCTTCAAGCTTGCTGATAAACATTATTGTCTAATTTTAGCTCTGAACATATATCTAATGATTTTATTTCAAAGTGTGTTAATGGCTGCCTCAGTATCAAACCAGCTACAGTCCATGCTGCAGCAATAACCATTGTAACACCATTGACCACTGACATCACTGTCTCAGTGAACACTCTTAAGTAAAGAATGATAGCAATATACCAGATCAATATTTGCACCTTATTCTTTATGGCTGCTTGGATATTGAAAAAGCATATTTCTTCTTGTCAGAATCAATACCTTTGATTCCTCTATACTTTAGCATTATGATTCAAGTTCCCAAGCTACACAATGAGTAAAAAACATATAACCAACAGGACCAAAAAAATTCTAGCAAAATATGAGTTGGTATCGTGTGCCCTTTATCTGCAACTGCACTTAATTTCTGGGAGATTAATTCCAAGAGAGTGTGTGAAAGGGAGACTACATCCTCCCTACCACTCATGTCTCCTTGCCACAGAATTTTTTGTGCTTAATTAAGGGGATCACTATTTCTTGTACGAGCAAGAGGCAAGGCAGAAAATATGGAGACAACTAGAAAGAAATGGTTGTGGATTGGAGAAAGAGAAATGGATGTGGGTTGGAGAAAGAGAAATGTAACACAGGAAAAAAAAACCCAAAACAACAAAACCCAAAGCCACAAAAATAATTTGTGGAGAAGAGTTGGCCAGGATGCAGAGATAAGTAGATGTCAGGATGGAAGAGACTGACCAACAAGGGACTGATTCAGAAAGGTGCTCTGAGTGGAAACAAAACTTCAAACAACCAGCAGACAAAGACTACCTCTATTATATCCTTATGATCTCCTTGACAGAGCAATGCCTTCTCTAGCTATTGTTCCAAACAGCTCATGTCTATCCTATCCATGGCTACTCCCAGTTGGTGTGAAATAAACATGTTCTTCATGTTGCAGAATACCTGGAATAAGTTCCAGCTTGGTATCTGTTGCAAAGGCCTTTTCATCAACTCACTCATAAGCTTATCTACAAAGCTATATTTGATGCTCAGCATGCATGTGTTCCACTCAGGCTGTGTGAGCACATTTCTTTAGTTTTAGCTGGTCTGCTCAGAGTTATATTCCAAAATCATTAATGAGAAGTTTTCCTGACCCATTCTTGTTCATTGGCAGGGTGATTTTTTTAGTTGTGAAGAACTCCAAGCTCAATCCAGTATAATAAAAAACATGCAGATACAATGGCCTCCAGTCTGCCTGTCTTTCATCTTGAGACCTTCTAAGGTGTTTAAGATTTAATGTATTTTTATAGCTCACTCAAAATAATGACAGAATAATTTTTCTGTGTGTTACCCTGTTAGTGCTTTCTGCTGAGGATGTATGTTCAATGGACATATGTTCTGTGCAGAGGATCTTAATATGCTATATAACACATAGATAATAATATAATAATGTCTACAATTGGGATCTCTGCTTGTTATCCCATATCCTTAATTAAATTTGATCATTTTTGTGTCTTGACTATTAAGACTGTGTATTCCTTGGGACAGGAAGAGTGTGCTAAGCTTATCTAGAATTCGCTCCATAAAACCATCCAGCGACTCTTGCTCCAGTTACTTTCACTCACTTCCACTTTTGAGCAGACAGGAAATCCTTGCACAGTGTTCCTAGAATAACTAGAATTTCATAGATATCATGAAGACTATGGACTTGACATCTCTACTAATATGGTAAATGAGGTTTTCTGGGACGTGTTCAAAAAGCTGAAGTTGAAAGAGGCCCTCTGTGCTAATAAAATCTACAATACAAATACCAAACAAAGGGATAAAGAAATTTCCATATATGTGTTCTCTGATTAATAATGAAACTCAGGAAAAGCAGAGACAAAGATAGGTTTCTTAAGTGGAGAATAAGCATGCACATAGAGTTTACAATAGCATGAAAGGAAATTTTCAAGTTTTAATGTTTGATTACCTACTTTTTCAGGGCAAACTTCTCATTATTCGTACGAAATGCTAGTGTTTCCCAATCCTTTTTGTACCCCTATTCCCAACACTACAGTCTACCGCCTGATAATACACTCTCCTTTATATCCTTGCTTGCAACAATGAGGAGATCCATGTTCAGCTCAGAAGCCCACAGGAGTGGAACAGGTATAATTGGCATCTTCTTGCTGTCTTCAGGAACTCTCAAAACTTGGTCAAAGACTCACCTTCCAAAGAGTTCCCTGGTTAGATGCTCTGACCAGGCTGCAGTGGTTTGAACTGGTGAAGCCTATGGGTAAATTACAGTTTTGGCTTAGTACAGAAGAAGGTTCTCTAAGAAAATTAGCCAGTAGTCACCATTTACCTTGTATTGGTTCTGTTCACAGTGCAGTTTTCATAGACCCAGAGCAATCTAAAATTGGAAGATCTTCTCCAAGTGCTTTACCAGGCAATCCCCATCTCCTAAAGTGGGATAAAGATCCAAACCAATATGTTGATCACACTGAACTGAACTACTCCAGAGTACAAAATCATTTAACTATTAAAAACTCATGCAACATTCACGAAATGAATTTCAGCCAATATTCATATGCCTTCATATTTAATGAAGAATTACAGCTTTCAATTATTTACAGATTCATTGTTCCTTTTTCACCTCTCCATCAATCTTCTGTTTGAAAATCCTTTCTCATCTTTACCTAACCTATCTTCTTTTGCCAAGCCCTACCAAATCTTTCTTTTATCTCCTTCCATTTGCAATAGTACTAGTAGTAGTAGTAGTATCACTAGTGTCTTCCTCCATTTTCTGTTATCTGCTGCAATGATGTATCAAAACTGGAATGAATATGAAAAAAAATAATTAGGGACAGGTTGTTAATTCAGGTGGAGTTTGGATGGAGAAAAATTGCTGGAAGACCTGCGAAAATGTCCATCTAATTCAGAAAAAAAAAGGAGTACAAGGGATAAAATCATCAGAAGGCAATCATAAGGCAACTCTCTGGGAGCAGCAGTGTGGATGCCTACAAATGATAGTGATACTGGCCAGTAAATGACACCTCTGAAACCCTGTGTCTCTGAACTGGGCACTTGTGTGGACACCCTTATTCCCAGAATCACCAACTCTTTCACTCTAAGTAAATGAGAAAAGATTAGATAATTATCTGTACAAATTACTTAGATATACTTCATCTGCTAAAATGTAGGGAGTAGATTATGAGACATTTTGAGAGTACCTCTGTATATCTATAACTGTGATACCTAAGTCAGTAATTCTGATACTTGAGTCATATTATAATTCCCAAATATGATTGCTTTGCACAACAAATAACTGTTTAAATCTGAAATTTGGTAGATAAACTAACACAGGAAAATAAGAAATATTAATCAAATGCATTACTGTTGATAGCTAAAGTGGTATCTTCCTCAGTTTCTGTTTAGCAGGTTTCCTTTTCATGTGTCTTTAAAATAAATGAATGTGTTGATATGACAGAGACAAATAATGCTTTTCTTTATATGTGTGGTTTAGATTCTGAAATTCTTAACTCTACCTATCCAGTTCAGATCCCACACATAAAAATGGCAAAATACACCTCTTCCTATTGAGCTGATACTGATGTGCAAAAATCCATGAAAATTTCTAGACAGAAACTTTTCAACACTTTCTTTTGCCTTTCACTTCTTAAGATCAAAGAGCAGTGCAATAAACATTGGACGACTTTATTTCCCTCTCCTTTGTGCCCCTTCAGACTCCTACTATAACCTGGATAGTCTCCATTGCCAATACAGATGTATTGTGTGACAGGAAATATTAAAGTTCAGAAGAAATTCAAGACCTCGGTAAACAGAACAACACATAGGTAGTGAAGACGAACACCTCCATGAGACTACTTATTTTATTGAATTAAATTCTCTAAATATATGCAATATCTGTTCTGAGTTGATATGGAATAAATAAAACCAGACCTGACTCTTTGATACAGTCTACTGAGCTCATTCCATTTTATGACAAAATAACCCTTTGGTGACAACTTTTCCTGTTTTCCCATCAGAAGAGTGTTACAGTAGACTGTGAAGCCAGAAGTATATTTTCTTCTCACATCACTACTTCTTCCAAATGGTTTTTCTCTGAGTGAATATACACTGCCTTCAGCACAAATGGTCAAGAGCATTTAGTGTAGGAAAAGTGGCATATTTTGCTAGCAATTATCCATTTGTAACTAGCAATTGAGAGAGCTTTTTTTTCCTGAACCAGTATCTTTATCTGTTTAAGTGACTTGGTTAATAGAAGGTTTTTGAAAAATGTTGTGTTGTTTTTAGTAATTTGACATTTGCAAAGAAGCCATTATTCAGTTCCCCAAATGATTTCTTGCTATTTGACATTTTAGGAGCTGAAATTCCACTTGCATGCAACCTTTTGCATAATTAGTATACTAAAAATGATTATTTGAAAGAGGAGTAAACCTGCCTTCCCATACTATGACTGTGTAACCGAGGTTATAATTATCACTCAGCTATTATTTATCCTCTACTCAATTTCATAACTCCTCACACAATGAGTCCCAGTTCCAGAAAAAGACCTTTTGTTGTTTCTCTTTCTTTATCTGGTCTAATCCTCTGACATGCTTCCAGTGTTAGTTTTGCTAAATGAGTTGTTTCAATAGCTTCAGTCATAAAAATTGAAGACGAGCAGAATGTTCCTACCACAGATCAATCACCATAGATTTCAGATTTGTATCTGTTGTAGACACTATATATCTGTTTCTGAGGAAGAATCATCATTTAGCTGTACTTTGGCACTTGAATCCTGAATTTCAGTAATGACAGTGAGTACTGTACTTGATACCCAAGGCCACTAAGGAGAAATGAGCATAACATACAAAAACATAGCATTGCTAGAGATATTATCATCATGCTAAAAGGGTTAAAATAACTGTATACATAACTATTATGTATTACCTATAACAATGGGTAAAAGACCAATGCAGGGGAAAAAAAACATATTAAAGTTGGAAGTGTTAATCAGAATGGTGTGGTATAGTTTGTATTTAGGCTCCTGGAAAACTTTGGGTACCTTTTGAAGGGCTGTTTAATCAGCATTTTGTAGCCACACCTTAATCTGTGATAAGTAGTTTAGCAAATATTAGCTAGAGCTTAACGTTGAGCCTTTGTTATAGAACATTTATCTAGGCAGAACAAAGTATAAACATCTCTCATGCAGAGCAGTGTCTCACCCAAAGAATATGACTCAAGGACAGAGCAAAGGATAAAGCAGTAGATGGTTTTAAAGAATTTGTACTACCACCAATATTCTGAGCTTTACTTGTAGATGACTAGGTTGTACTGTAAGACAACCTTTAGAACTGTATTCAGTTCTAAACCAACAAACAAAAAAAATTGAAAAAAATCACAATTCATAACATGGAAGTATGTAACACCCTATGAGTAATAATTATTCATTGATTACATTTTCTGTCTGTGTAAAGCAATCTAGGAAAGGATTTTGATGATTCAGAACTCTGGCAGTCATGGTATAAATAGAATCTGAACATAAGATAAATAATTCTTTTAAATTGAAAGACACGCAAGCAGTTTGAACTTTCAGGTTAAACATAAATAGGTAAAAGGGAGATTTATAAAGACAAAGAAGCAAATATCCTACATTTCTGCATTCTATGACATTTTTCTAAAATATGGAGTTATTTTAAACACAAAAATTTTTCTTTTAAACTCATGTCTGATTATTCCTTACATTTGTTTCCAAAGTGTTAAAAAGGTTGTTTTTGGAAAAGCCCTGGGCTTGCACTGAAATTGTGGTCTTCTGTGAGACGCTTGAATGCCCGAGGAATGGAAATGTTGCAAAAGATATTTCACAAGACCAGTGCCATTTCAGTTCAATTTCTTGCACCCTTGGCTTACTGCTGGCTATCAGCCATCACTGTCAAAAGTGAAGCTTAGAGCCCCAGAAAACAAAATATAGAAGAATATAGGGAAGCAGGAATCCTACTGAAAGCATAAAATGAATCGAATTTCTAAAGATGAGAAGAAAGAATAGTACAAGAAGTTATTAACAGAGTTATAAAAATTAAGGCAGAGCTAGAGAAAAGGGTAAAGGAAAGTGAAAAACTAATGAGAAGTAGTGTTAAAAAGGCAAATGTGTTAAACATCTTTTCTGTCTGTTAGTCTACAGCCAAATGATTACCTTGGATTTATGTAACTAGCAAAGGTTTGGACAAGAATAGAAAGAAAACAGGTTGGAAATTATAAGTACTTGATGATTTGAAATAGGCACAAACAAATGCAATTCACCTTCTGGCACTTTGAGGATTTGGTCTAAGAGAAACAATCCAGTTAATTCTGAGAGCTGTTGAAGGATGTTCTGGAAGATTAGATATAGTGAAGGGGGATTTTTTGTTTGTTGTATCTTTGGGTGGTGTACACCCTGATCTGTCACCATATAATTCAGAGAATTTGAGTCTGATTCCCAAAAAGCTGCTAAAACTGGTAGCAGTTTCTGAATCAGCTAGGAATTAACAATATTATTTTGATATAAAAAATATCAACATGGTCTTGTCAATAATGAATTATTTCAGAAAGCACCCTTAAAATCAGGTGAAAAGCAAGAACTATACATTCAGAGTACATTCTATCAGGGCAATGCAAGTGAGACTTCCACCTTCCACAAACAAACCCTCCCACCTGTCCAGGAGCAGCAAAGTTCAGCTGTTCCCTCAGGGACATGAAAATATGGTCAGCAAAGCAGAGGCCACTCCAGCCAGAGCCCAGTCCCACAGCACCCAACAAAGCGATTAGGGAAAGTGAAGCTGCCACATTCAGCCAAGAGTCCATACCCTCAGGCAAGTGTCTGGTAGTGAGACAGGACCAAGGTCAAGCCAAAATATCAATCTGCAACTCAACCCAAGTGGCAGTAACCATGGCCAGGTACCACCAGCAGCAAGGTGCCACCTCTTATAGGTCTGGGCTCAAGGGACCTTGAAACAGACTTATACAATTGCTGTAGGGTATCAGTGGACTGAATCAGGGCATATGGGGCTGAGATAGGGAATTGAGAAAGGCATGTAGCAATGTGGCACAGCATGGCACGAGAAACTTGGAGCTGGATGGGGTTACTCAGTCTGGGTGTGACAGCTCAGGCACCAGTAGTGAACTTGAGGGCCCAGGTGCTCTCCATGGACTTGTGCTGCTTTTGATGAAAAGGAATTTTGGAGTGGATAGAGAACATTACTTTTTCAGTTACTACTGGTAGCATTTCTTCACATTTACCCGATGTTGCAAAGCAAAGTGCAAGAGACTCATCCTTTCTGTAATAAAATACATTTGAGCTCCTGAAATAAAACAGCTCAGATCCAAGTCTTTTGAAGAATTTCTATCATACATGAATTTGTGATTGCATCACTTGTGATTTCAATAACCTACTGACTCTGAGAAGACTTTGCTTTGGTGGGAGTCAGGAATTAGATAAAGCTCTGCCTGTGCCATGGTTGTGGTAGTAGCCAGCAGTAATCTAAGAAATGTGAATGACTAATTAAAAACATGAGTGTTTCTGCTCTTGGTGTGAAGAACAGCTCATGCAGTGACACACCTGAGCCTACCTGGTGGCTGAGGGCAGCTGGCCAAAATTAGATTACATTTCAAGGTACACTGTTGATCAGTCTCTTCTTTTCATACTTCTGACATGCCACAAGACAGGATGGAATAGAAAAAGGACTATGGATTTACTACTCCCCTTCAGAGACTTGGCCACTCTCTGCTTCTGCAGCTTGCTTTCTGTGTTAGACTCTAACTTATGTGAAAACACAGAGGAAACAACATGCTCCCCCAATTTTTTCTTTTTGTGCTAAGAATTTTAGGATGACAAGTAAGACCATTAAGCTCCATTTTGAATGTGGCTGTGCCAAAGTAAAGATTCTGTAACCATATTGGTTCAAGCTAGGGAGCATTTTAGTTATATAACAAATGTACAATACAGTGTGCCAAAAAATAGCGTACAGTCATGTGGAGCTCCCCTTTGCCTGTTGATAATTTAGAAGACTGACACTAATGAGGTCCCTTGATAAGCAAAGGCAGAACTAAAAGCATCCTAACTTCAAAAGGATTTTGTGCTTCAAATATTAAAGTGATGCAGAGGAGAGAAAGGGCTCATAGTTCTGGAATCCCATGAGTTAAGTCAAACTGCTTGAAGATTAAAAGACATATCTGACCTTGTATCACAGATATAAAAAAGATAGACAATCTGTTCAGAGGAGACTATTGTCCCAATTTCTATACAATTTCTAAGGGAACTTCCCACAGGGGACTCTGCGGCTGAAGTTTGATAAGGCCAGACATTCCTGAGGATCATGTGATTGATATGTATGACTGTGAGCATCAGGCAGGAGTTTTTCCCACATACAAAGCCTGGTAACTATTGGTGAGGAAAAACATCAGTCATGCTTCAGTAAGGATTTTATGGAACTTGCATGGATCATGACAACATCCTAAAAATAAAGTCATAGGAAGATTTAAAATGCTAAACCAAAATAAAATATATTGGATAATATAAAAAAGACAAGCCAAGAAAAATAGAGTGATTTCCAAGGTGAAATGTTACTACCCTAAAATTTCTATGTGTTTCTCACAATCTCTCTAAATTTTTGCCAGACTGTGGCTACTATGAGCATCTAATACCAAGAAGTCCTGGTTGCTTATGGGTGTCTGATCCCAGGGACAAGTGCTTCTGTGAAGGTACATCTCTCATTCAGGTTACCTAAACCAGGTGACTGCCAATGACTAAGTGTTCTTGGTTTTTAGCCATTGAATCTCTTCTACTGTGTTTCACAGTCCCTGTGTGAGCCTTGCCAGGTACCAGGAGCTCCTTTCTCAGTAGTTCAATGTTTAAGCATGGGACAGAAATAGTGTAAGGGTGGGAGAATGAGGTTGGTGAGATGGTGTACGTGCTAGACTTGGGAAAGACTAGAAGGCTTGGCTGGCATGGGGAGAGGAACAGAGACAAGGTGCTGGTTTTCTGTGGTAGGGAATAGGTTGTAGGGGAGTAGGTGTGGCAGTGTGGGGCTGAGCTCCTAGATGGGGATATGGTCTGTTGGGAAGGGAAGGGAGAATATTATCGTAGAATAATGTGGGCTGGAAGGGACCTTGAGAGGTCAACTTGTTCAGCCTCTACTAAAAGCAGGGTTAATTTACATGTTAGGACAGACTGTTGTAGAATTCTCAGAGACTACAGAATCCTGATCCAGGCTGGAGGAAGGTGTACAGATCCCAAAAGGGAAAGGCATGGGCTGAATCGGCTCTTTGATGCAACTTGCTGTGCAGTTGGACATTAACAGAAATAGAGCATATAGGGTACACCTCTTGCCTGAGTAGGTTTATGAGCTGTCTTGGAGCCAGTAGAGACTGCCCTTTAACTTCTATGCAAATAGAATAAGGAGGTTGGCTAAATTTATGAAAATAAACTTTTGTTAATCAGTTTTGAAAAAAATTTCCTCCTTTATGTGGGAAAATATAATATAGAAGAAATTAAGTGTTATGTTCAGCTGGAAGATCCCAACCCAAAAGTAGAATTTTGAAGTCTCACTGTCTCTGCAGATCACTTATTGAAAAATCATAAGCAATTTGGAGAACAAAAATTCTAATTCTGGGCAAAATTCAACTTTATTCTTAAATCTTTAATATCTCCCTTGACTTCTCTTGAGGATTCTCAAATTCATTTCAGTATCCAAATCCCTGTTGGCTTGTGTTGTGCAGTCATTTTATGGAGGTGACCAGTGTCTTCCTCAAATTAGAAGGAAATTACTTCTTCCCTGAAGGGGAATCAGAACACATTTTGGTTAGGTAGCTAAAAACAATTTAAAAGACCACCCAAAACACAAAATATTAACTGTTTTTCTGGTAATAAAAGGCAGATCTGGGTAGCTCTGATGTACTAGGTATAGTTACCACATCAAAGGGACTTGAGGGGTGTTAGCAATAGATCCTGAAGTGGTTTTTGATACTTATTTTCTTATGAAATACACAGCAGGTAGCTACAGTTTTCATAACAGTCTTTCTGCCATTAGAGTAATTCTGAAATGACTTTATCTTTAGAACTTTTTCTCACATAAAAATCTCATACTTGAGAGTCCTGTAGATGATTGCAAATGGATAAAAATGAAGAGTTTGCACATCTACTTCTATGTTTTTTCTTGACAGGCCAGACTGCAGATTGAAAGCAGGCGGAAGCCAGGTGGGGATTGACCTCTTCTCCCAGGCAAGTAGTGACAGGATAAGAGGACATGGTCTTAATCTGCCCCATGGGAGGTTTAGGTTGGGAATCAGGAGGAATTTCTTCACAGAAGGGGTGATTAGATGTTGGAATGGGCTGCCCAGGGAGTTGGTGGAGTCACCATCCCTGGAGGTGTTTAAGGAAAGACTGGATGTGGCACTCAGTGCTGTGGTCCAGTTGCCACAGGGGTGTAGGGTCATAGGTTAGACTCGATGATCTCAGATATCCTTTCCAACCCAACTGATTCTGTGATTCTATGGCTGTCTCTATTTATGCCACCCTTTTTATGAGAAAGGAGTGATTATATGCTGCAGGGATGGCCATAATGTTTAAAGGCATTAAAAGATGAAAGCCTCCTGTGTTGCAGAGAGATAATGATGGTACTCTATGCTCTGAAAGGAAACTATTTTTCTTGCTTTGTATTTAGTTGTCAAAACCAGTGCACAGTTTTATGACTTAGATTTGAGGAATTATTGTCAGTTATTTTTTAGATTCCCATTTTTACAATTATGTATTTTTAATTTGAAAGGGAAACAAATGGAATCCAGAGTCTTAAAGTTTAACATAAATGGGTAGGATTTTCACTAAAGTGCTAAATGCCTTTTTAAAGATCAGAGCTTCCTTGCAGTTTGGAAAATCTTAACATCAAACAAAGAATTCAATTTCCAAGAATGTATGTGGCAAACAATATGAACAAGGAAATTCTCTATCTAACTGATCAAAGAACTTGTGTATAGTGATAGATTTAGCTTTCATATTGGTAACAAATTTGATTATATTTAAAAGTATAATAATAAAAATGGGGCATAAATCCAACCAGAATTAGAATTAGAAATGGTATGAATAATTGAAAATTATTATTACTCTTTATTATATTTCTCAATCACAAGGAAATTCACTTCTCCTAACCTCTGCTCCATCATTTCTTTCTGTATAAATAGAGTGTGAGGATTCCAGATGAAGAAACAGACATGAGTATACTCACAGGAGTAGCAACAAACTCATATTTCCATTCAACAAATTGAGATAACCCCTGTTCAGCAGAGTAAGGGCTTTTATTATGTAGTCAGTGTTGGCAACTAGACATAAATTGCCTACTCTTCCAAAGGACATGGATCAGAGCTCTCTCTAATGGGCTTCAGAGTGGTCTTCCTCTGCAGCCCTCACATCTGCATCTGTGTGCTTCCCTTCTAACAAGAAGAGAAGGGAAACAGATCTCCATGTAAATAACTGAATCCTTTTTCTTTGACTTGGTATTCATCTCTTGCAAAAGTCCATGTAAATTCTTGCTGGAATGCTTCTACTTCCACAGGAGGCAAGCAGGGCTTTTTGATTTTCATACTGAATTGTGATCATACCACGATCTTTTTAAGACATTACATGATGTAGCTACAGAATCTTCCTCTCTGATTTGAAATACTTGTTGCATTAGCACATTATTACTTCACAAACCAGAACACTGCTTTATTTAATCACTGCTAGTGTAATTAAAAATAAATTAGATTGTAGATATACCTATCCTGAAAAAACTGAAGGGGTGCACAATTTTTTTTTAAAGTCTGTTTTCATTAAATAAAAGGAGAAATAAACAGCTGTTTACTATGCCCTTCGCATTTTCAAACCAAACATTTAGTTTTATAATACTTTTTTTTTTTAATTTCCACATTTATTAAAATAGTTTTCTTTGCTAAAAGCTTTGTGAATTTATGTTAAAAAATTGCTATTTACTTTTAATTATACAATGAAGCCAAAAACTGGCTAACTTTCCTGGAAAAAAATCTCATTTATTCTTAGTGTTTAACATTGTGTACATGCCAGAAGAGAAATGCAATCCCTTGATTTTCTGAAATGTATTATTTGCTTAAGGGAGGATAGCAAACTCTTTGACAAACGAAATCATGATTAATGTAATAATGGGGTAAATATACTATAAAAGGGTATTATTATTTAACATAACTATTTCTGTTTTTGTAAAAAATATTGTTATAGGCACTAAACCTGACTTTCACCCCCTGTGCATCTCTCCCAGTTTCTTAAGGATCAGACTTAGTAGGAATTGAAAGAAAAGAGACATTTAAAAATACATTTGTTATGCCTGGGATGGTAGAAAGGAACTCATTTGTGAAATCACTGTCTGAACTGAATTACAGCCTCCTTCTCTGCTGCATTAGGTCCTCTAGTTTATAAGTCTTCACTGCTAAAAGGTACAATCTAATAATAATAACACTAGTACTAGCACCACAAGCTGCAAATTATGTTCCTTTTGTGTTAGGCATTACAGAAACACAACTGAAATGGAAAGATCAAGGGAAAAATAGACACTATTATTTTTCCCATTTCACATCAATGAGTCACAATACATTTAAGCAAATATCTGATGTTCTCCTGAAACAGGGTTTGCTATTGGAGTGAGGGTTAGAGCATCCCAACTACATCTGAATTACTCTTTACTTGCACCCTGCACTTTTCCTATCTCCCACTGCCTTGATTGTCCATGTCAGATGCTTCTTGCAGCACGTGCAGGACACATGCCTAGACTTTCTTTGAGAAAGGGTGTGCAGGAAAGGGAAGAGGAGGTTGTAATCTTTGTGGTTTCCCTTAAAATGAAAGGCTGTCAAGAGGGGGTTGCCAAGGATTGAATGCAGCTGTGTTTGTTCAAAGGTCCATCCCCAGCATCTCATCTCCAACCCGTGGTCAGGGGAAGGTGCTTATGGTGGAGTATAAGAGCAGACAAGTACACTCCAAATAGTCACTTTGTTCTTTCAACACAGTTAATGTCTTCTGTATTTCATAGCCATTGGTGCTGTATTTTTTCCCCACACCAGAAAACTTTCATTATCTTTAAACCTCCAGGGACTCTAAAATCTCATCAGTTCTTGTGGGAAGGAGCTCGGTATCTTAAAGCTACCCTTTGTGAAGTATGTTAGAGATTTTTGGTTATGATTTTTAAAATTTTGTTCTGAAAGCATTGCACTCAATTTCCGTTACTGCTTGCTGTTGTTACTGAAAGAGACACAGAACAGCTTCCTAACCTCTGCAGGGCATGACTGATTGCATAACTCCCTAACATATTTTCTCCATAGTCATTTCTGCAACTAAAAAAAAAAATTAAAAAAATGATCACATTTTATTAGCTATTCATGGACAAAATCAAAGCAATATTCTGATAAACTTTACTTTCATATTACTTTTTAAATTTATACTCTTCCTCAAGCAATTTGAACTTCACAAGTTTCCTGTTGTCTCACTTTTCTCATTGTAATGGTCTCCCTGAGTGGGAGCCCTGTTTCTTGGAAATAAAATGTTACTTGCTCTTCCCAACACCTGCTGGCTCAGCATCATCTGTGAGCTTGTTAAGCGTGCACATTGTCCTGTCATAGAGACTTTATAGAAAAGGTCAAAGCTGTTCGGTCACTTCTCCTCCTCTCCTAATGATTTTCAAAGTTTCAGAAGGTGTTTTCTTTTATCTTAAATACATAAAGATTTAAAGTTGTTTCAGGTGATTCTCTCCATAGTCTGCAGTGAATATTAAAATGTTTCCATATGTTGGAAGATTTTTCTATTTTATCATCACCCAGTTGGAATTTTCATTGTAATAAAGATGAAGGTGATGGAGGACAGTCCTTCTGTTGACCAAAGGTTTGGATATGGTTTGTCTTCCTGAGGTATACTGCCTAAGGAATTCAGTAGGACATAAAAGAATGTTTTAGACCCTATATTAGGAAGTGGGATCATACTGCATACCAGTATTATACTCTCAGTTTTAAAATGTGTTATCTTTATTACATCCATTTTATAGTAAAGAAAAGAAGAATTTGCTGCATTAGATTGGAAAAATTAAAGGTATCTTGATCTAAAAAACCTCAGACCATTGAATTAAAATTATTGATGCATATTAAAAAGAAACTGTGAATATAAGAAAAAATATATGACACATTGAAAGATGTGTTTCCTTAAAGTGTTCTTTGAATGTCCTTTAGTCTTCTTGGTCTCATCCACTTATTTTATATTATAAAAGGATCTTTTAACTATTGGACTAAACTCACTGATTACCGCTTAATGTTCAAATGATCTTCCACCAACAGAATCAAGTTTTGGCACAAAGAGCTTCTCCCTTTTGCTTACTACCCTTATATTTTAGTTTTCTGGCAGCCTGTTTCTTGTTAGACTCAAACCAATTTCTCAAGAAATAAAATAGAAAGGAGAACCTGTTATGTTGCTAAATACATATAACAGAAATAGATGAATTGAAGTGGGTGGCCAGAATTACAACAATATCCTAGATGAGTTTGTACATAATAGCATTTGAAGTAGAAAACTTGAAATAATTTGCCTGATGCATCTTAATATTTTAGTTGCCTCTTCTATAACTTCTTCAAGCTGGTGGTTCACAGTTTGACTAACCACAGATATTTCTTTGTCCCCCAGTCTTACAGCTAGTTTAGGCTGAGGTTTTTGCTGTTGGTTCACCAAAAAATGATGGGAAACTCCCGTACTTCGACATTCAACATATTGTCACATTTCTATTCATTTACGTTAAACTCTTGCAGCTTGTTTTGTTCAATTTCTCTGCTTTGACAAAGTGTTCCTGGTAACTCTTGAGACTTCCTCATAGCCCCTGCTGTCCTGACAGATCAGAGCAAAAAATTACTCTTTCCCTTGAGGATCAAGATGGCAGCTCCAAATGTTCCATTCTGCTCTGAAAATCTATGTCTCACTTTCATCCCCCTTGGTTTTGACCTCTACTTTTTCCTTTCTCCTTTAACTTCTTCCCAAATCTATAGTTCTACCCCACGACTTCCCCAGAATAAGGTTAAAACAAAATAAATACTCAAAAATATATCAGGCTTTCTGTGGGCTGCACTGTGACTAGAATTGACAGGAAAGTGATTTTTAGGAGCACAGGATGTTTAGCAAACCTTCATTGTCTCCAGAAGTGTAGGGAGGTTTGTTGTTCTGAGATACCTCCAAGAAACTGCCAGAGCTGAGAGGGTAAGCAATAGAAGAGGGCAGTGATAGTACAGGTGGTGTTCTGTTCTCCCAGTGAGGTTACAGTCCTCCCATGGCTGAGCAGGGTGGGTCTTAGCAGGGTGCCACCAAAGCAGAGTGATTCATGAGGTCCACTGTCTCATCAGGGATTGCAGTTAGGAGGAGGTGCATCCAGAGCAAAGGAGGCAGAGCAGAAGACAAGTTAGTAGGTCTGAAGTCAACCCAGAGACAGTGCCAGAAACAGAGAATAAGATACATACAACTACAGGTATCAAAGACAACACAGAGTAAACAACAGCCATAGCAGATCGAGGGGTTATTTAAGGAAGAAAAAAACCCCCAAAAGCTAAGAGAATAGACCTCTTACTCTATTTGATGGCTACATACTTGGTGGCTTCCCTTGCAGAGCTGTGTTCACCAAAACCTATGTAGTCTATGAACAGGTGGTTTTGTCTTGTGTTTTTTCATTAATTAACAGATACAGAATTTGCTGCTTAAATTTAGTTCAGGTTTTACCAAAACTTACAACAATCCTGTATTGGCTTTTGCTAGCAGGTTCCTGACAGAAAATTCAAATTCCATTTCAGCCAGTCATCCACAACAAAGTATCTGCAGCCTGTAAGCATTGGCAATTTAAGTTATGCTTTTCCCCTACAAAAGCACCATGGCTCAGTCTAGGACTGAGGGACCAAGCCTGAGCTTAAATGGAATTCTGGGACCAATCTGCAGAGCTTATGTGGATGGAGATCCCACGTGAGGCTGGTCAAAGGAATTTAAACCTATTAGTGCCCTCACGGCCCTGCCTTTATGAATCTCCTAAAAAGCCGCTAAAATTCTTCAAACCACCAACTCAAAATATTATTGTTAAGCTAAAATTTTCTGCTCCATTTTACCATTGCTTTTAATATTCTCTTCTTATGCAAATTTCTTCCTGAATTTTCAGCCCCATCCATCTGATCTAAAATGGAGCATTAATCTGCATATATTCTAGAGCAGACACTGGCTGAAGTCACCACTTACTTCTTGGTTTTACATGTGATGTAACTTCAAAACATGCTGTAGCAAGGGATTTCAAACCACAGTCAATTGTGGTAACCATGAGAGTTTTAGTAGACCTGGCTCAATCAGCTGAAAATACACATGACCTTGAAGGATCTTCCTCTGAATTCATTTTGATCTGGTCAGATGCAAGACACTTTCAAATCAGAAGCTACGTAGGTGCAATACACTGGGAGTAATGGCAAAGCAACTCATCTGTGCATGCTAAACTATTCTGGAAATAATTTTGTTTCTGAAAGTATTTCCTCCCCTAGAAGATGCTGATACTAAATTTTTCAGTCTAGTAATTAAAGGAAGACAAGGTGCTCATTAAAAGCAATGCTCCTTTCACCTTGGCCATATGCTGTTTATAAGCAACTGTAGTGCATTATTATGCCAGTGACAGTAGTAAATCCTTGGAGAAATATTTCTGAGAAAATACAGTCTGCATATGTCTGCAAGACTGACAATCACTGCAGTGATTAACATAGAGATACCCTTACGCTGATCCCTCTGTACAATTTTTGTTGCATCAGTCTGCCTCCAACTCTGGATAAACTTTGCTTATATATTTGTCTGAAAGAAAATAAATAAAACCAATGACGTCTTATAAAAAGAAATGTTCCATTTCTAAAAAGAAGAAAGTCGGGAGAGTGCTGTGATTTCAGCTGTACCAGACAGCTGATGGAATAATTTCTGCTTGACGTAGGATCCATGTGCAGAGTACAGCTCAGTAAGCAATACCTTAGCATGACAGATAATTTATGTCATTTGGCTCAGCATCAGCTGAGAATTGTGATTCTTAGCTGGCTGGCCAGTTAGAATAAACATGTGTCTGAGTGGCCAGCTCATACCTTCCAGACCATCAACATGCCAAGACACTTCTCTGTTTTTCATTTCCTGCTGCTCCAGGAAGTGCATGTGTAGGATCTTGTCTCTGTGCTGGTCTGTTGTGGTTTTGCAGGCAAGTGAGTCCGTCAAGCCATACAATACTATGTTAAAAAATACTTTTTTCATTATTTGGATAGTGAAAAGGGACAGCAGATTTTGGGGGGAAGGGAAGAAGAAAAACATACTGTAGTAAAAAAGAAGGTGCTGCCCACTGTGGATAAATTAAGGATGTTTAAAATTTCACCCACTTGTTCTATTTGACACGTGTGGGCTAAATTCATGCAGTTGTCCCTTCATTAGCTATATATGGGTATGACAAACAGGCAATTATTTCAGAGTACAATAATTTCAATTTTTAGTTAAAGTGAGGAAACATAATATATCTTATCCTGTCTTTCTAAACAATTTTGGCTATTCCACTTATAATATTAAAGGTCATTTTCCTTTATCATTGCAAAACTTTCATATTGATTAAATTCTTTCTTCTTGTAAAGAAAACACTTCTGTCGTATTCAAACGGTAGAGAAATAATAATTTTGTCACTCTTTAAATGTCAAAATACATTGCTATAAACATGGCTGCTGCAGACCTGGTCTAATGTGGTGATTTTTGCAATTCAGCTCAGCTGTTCTTAATATATTCAGTGATACTTTGAGCAATCAGCTTTACATGACCTACAATATTGTGCATGGAGAAGAAAGAGTACTATTTTAGAACTTACAAAAGAAATAGCTGGTAAGAAGATGTCACAGTATTAGTTTCATAATATGATTTGGGTTGGACGGTACCTTTAAGTTCACAGGCACACCTTCCACTAGACCAGGTCACTCAGAGTCCCATCCATCCTGGCCTTGAACACTTCTAGAGAGGGGTGTTCACAACTTCTCTGTGCCTTACCACCACCACAGTAAAGAATTTCTTCCTAGTTACTAATCTAAACCTACCTTCTTTCAGTCTGAAGCCATTGCCCCTTTTCCTAATACTGCATGCCCCTGTAAAAAGTCCCTCTCTTGTTGGCCCCATTTAGGTACTGGAAGATGCTCTAAGGTCTCCTCTTCCCCTTCTCTTCTCTGGGCTGAACAATCCCAACTCTCTCAGCCTGTGCTAATAGGAGAAGTTCTCCAACTCTCTGATATCTTCATGGCCCTCCACTGAACTTGCTCCACCAGTTCCATGTCCTTCTTGTGTTGAAGACCTGAGAGCTGGACAAAGTACTCTTGGTGGGGTCTTACAAGAGCAGAGATATCCTCTAGCTGCCCTCTCCTACAGTTTTCATTTCCTCAGCACTTGAATACATACGTTATCATATCCATATTTGGCATAATGGATGGCAGAAACCCTTGTCAGGACGGAGAAGACACAAATCTATATGTAGGTGTAGACAAAAGATGTAGTATAGAAATGAAAAAGAAGGGGTAAAAAAGTCATGCTGAATGTGGTGAAGCACTAGAAGAGTTTGACCAGAGAGTTGATGGAATCTCTGCCCTTGGAGGTTTTCAAGACCAAGCAGGACAAGGCCCCAGGATGGGGGGGGATGTCCTCTGGAGGCTGCTTCCAGCCTAAGTCTTCCTGCGATTTTTCTGAATCAACATAACCAAACAGTAACCTTCTACAGAAGTGAACTATCTTCTTCAGCAGACTCTCTAGCTGCTTGTTTTATCTCACTAGCTCCTAATGTGGTTCCTCAGTTATGTCAAATTAGCAAAATTAGCATTCCTTTGCACACAAAATTAGCCTTGTTCATATGCCATAATTACTTTCACTTCCCACCTTGAAATTTAGGCAGACATCTCAATGATTAGATGTTATAGCTCTGTTTATAGTGTCTGAGTGTACTTTCAAACATCTTTGTGTCAAGGACGAGATACTGACTTCTTGTCTGTGAAACATTGCACAAGCATGTAGCTTAGTCTAGGGGCATTTCCAATGAGTCAGGTTAATGGGAAACAGGAAAGAAAGCAATTTCCTCTTGCTCTTTGGCTCTTCTCCATTTTTCTTTATGTCATGCCCCTCCACATTTTGTGTCATCTGCAGGCTTAAAATCAGCCCTAACCTCTCTGTTCTCTCTTTTTCTAGAAATTCTTAACCCTTGTTTCGGTTCTGGGGCTCACTGTTTTGCTCTGCAAGCTACACTTCCCAGAGGCAGCAGGAAAAAGGAAAAAAAGATTCACAATGATGGTGCAATTAGTTATAAAGAATAGATCCTACTTAATTTATCTGGGAATTTCCTTGTGAAGCAGTAATATCAGCTATCATATGCAGCAATCTCCCAAATTTTTGCATTTTAACTTTTTTTGTGGTTGTTTTTTACTGAAAGACTCTGGACAGGGTTTTTTTTTTCCACAATACATTTCTATGCACTTATTCTCAGTGTACCACAATCTATGCAATTTTTGAAACTGCCCACATTCTACAGATAATTGGGCTAATCAGAGATTTCAGATGAAAGGACTGAATTTTGACAGTATGAATAAGGTTTCCTTCAACTACCAGATGCAAATGATAATTCATGGGAGTCACAAGCCCAAAATCAGTGTTTTCCTAACTGAAGGCATGTTTTTCACTGGTTTCCCATGCTGATAAACTCCACCAAAGTTTTTTGTAGTGTACAGTTATATATGACTATGCATCGTTGGCATAAATGATGTTTTTAAACTGTACAAGTTGCACATCCTGGTGTTCTGCTCCTGAAATCCCTCCTGTGGGAATCAATACAAATGTTCCCTTGTAAGTGACTGCTGAAAGGAACCACTCTTAGAGTGCTTAACAACTCACATTTATAAGACAATTTACAGGCGTGCAAATTCTATTTTATTGAATAGAATATGTTTCTACTGAAAATGGATAGGATGAATGGCATTGTTAGTCTTACATTTTCAGGTTCTGTTCACAACTGGTAGAGCCTGTAGTTAATGAAAATTTAGTCACTACATGAATGCTGCTCTTTAGCTTCCAGAGAAAAAGTCTACTCTTTCTTTGACATTAGTGTGCTGTATAAATCGTGGCATCCTTCATAATCTGCCTATAAAGATGTCTCAATTTCCAGTAAAGTGTCAGGGCCCAGAGCAGGCTCCCCTTGTTCTGGGAGTTCAGCTGACTGCACTCACGTCCAGCTCACTGATGGGAGTTGCACTGAAGAAACAAACAGTAGGACTTTACACAGGTCCCCACTCCTTGCCTTGGGAGCTATCTTCATGCTAAAACTCTCTCCCTTGTTCTCCAACAGTTCCAGAATTTTTAAGATTGATTTGTGCTTAACTTCAAGAGCCTAGGAAAACTAATCCGTGTTACCCGGCCCATGAAATGAAAAGGGGAATTATGACTTCAGTATATGCTCTAGGGCTCACTCCTTTCAGAGAGATGTTCTGTTAAAAGTCATGTAGACAACAATGACACTGACATGATCTTTAAGCAAAACAAAAGCATTTTAATGTTATGTAATTTGGATTGCATGAAAATCAACCCTTTGCACTAGTCACAATTTGTATGTTCGCCCTTATGTCCCAGCAGTGCCATTGGGTTTGTTTTTCCTAGTCACTGTGAGGTGTAATTCTTGTGCAGCCACCGGAAAAATTCAGCAGTTATATAAGACATTTAAAAAGTTTCTGTTTGAACTCTTCCTATCTGTCTTATTTTATCTGTTTGTAACTGGTAATTATGAGTTCACACTGATCTACAATTTCAGTTCCACAGCAGTGCTTTCTAAAAGTCGTTTGGTTTTAGTCTATCTTGTTCTTCTTCAGTAATATATTTCAAGGTTTGGGTGTAACACTGAAATATTCATAAAGTTCCTAGCCAGTTGTAAATTTTTGGACTGCATTATAGCAATGGAATGACAAATTGCCCGAGTGACAAATGAGGCACAACAGAGCACAAAGAGAGGTGAAGGGAGAGCAAGAGAAAAGAAGGTAAAAAAAAATATTCAAAACTGAGCACAAAGGAACAAGAGAAATGCAGATTGTAACAAAAGAAAACCAGAATAAGGAAAGGTAAAAAACAGCAGGAAGAGAGAGGCAGAGAAACATTAAAAATGTAATATAATTTGGTCATTGTCTAAGAAATTGGTTATCAAAATGTCAATTTTTATCCAATCTCATACCCATATGCTTGACTACAGTAGCTGAAAGACTAACATTCCAGTGTGACACTTAAGTTTCTGAGGAAAATAAAAAATTTGTGGTCAAATACCAGATGATAAAAGGAGAAGAACTTGTTATTGAGAAACTACCATCAAAACAATTAGAGGAGTTATCTGAATGCAAATTCTTAGAGACTAGAGATCACACTAGTTGAATTTTTAGAAGTGGTGGAGCCAGGACTGTATTTGGGATCTGTTTCTTTGGATAACCACCCCAATCTGAACAGTCTGCCGTGTTTGAAAATCAACTTTTTATTGATTAACAGTTACACTTGTGTTAAAGAATTAAATCAGATCTGTTTAGTAAGATTTGCCTTCCTTCACAAACTGTTTATCAGCATTTCTATTCTAAAGCTATTTCTATTCTTCAGTTTCTCTGCTGTTGTATTCCATGGTTTCAGGGGTTTCATTCACGTGTTTGTTTTCCCTCTGGGATTATTATAATGTAACCAGCTAATTGTTGCATCAATTGTCCTGTTTGACTTTCTGCATTCCATGGTAGCAGGACACTTGCACCCTCCCAGTCTCTGGATCTCCTTAGCTGCTGTGCCTGTTACAATCAGGTGTAATCTCCAGGCCTCAGCATAATGAAGGAAAAGTTTTGTATCAGTAGAGCAATTCAGCTCCTTCACAAAAATTATCACCTCCTTGGTTCTGTCAGCATAAATTCACAAAGAACATCCCTCTCTAAAATAGATTTATTGAAATGATCCTAAGGATTTTTGACCCATTGAAAACAATAATAATTTAAGTATTTAAGCTAAGGAAAAAGAGCTGGTTGCTGTTACTCCTTAAACAGCCCCACTGGAGCTGGAATGTCACATCTTGGTGTGTTTTCCTCTTATGGTTACTACTCCCGTTTTGAAATGCTGGGAGCTGGATGAAGGATTTCTGCCTTCGGCATCTTGCTAAGAATTTAGAAATAGCCTGCTTGTTGCAAATTGCATCTGCCTCTTAGGTTTAAACCTAAATCCAAGTGGCACATTTAGGATGTTCAGCCCTGAGATAACTTGATTACATTGAAGAGTGCTCGTAACTACAGGGCTGTTTGCCTATGTGTCCCTGCTTAATATCCTTTTGATCCAGCTATTAGTACTGAACTTCTGTGGAAACACAGCACATTGTACTCTCTTCAAAAACGTGACGTAGAGCAACTTTGCCACATGATTTTGAACTTTGTGCCATGTCAGGTTTGTCTACCAGTGATCATAAATAAGACAGGAGGTAGATCCTAGATGACAGACATGCATTCATAGAGACACAACTGTATAAATTGTCACTTGAGAATCTTCCTTCATATTCAGATTAACACCACTGTAATCCATGATTGCCCCCAACAGCACAAAACTTTGTGCACCTCCAGAAAATACCAACATGCTTATACCAACAGTAAACCAGAGGTTTAGCTTATCTGTTAGAGGTCTGAAACAAATGCTAATTGAAATTTCTGATCCATTTGTTAAATTCTGTGTGTGAATTTGTTTTTAAATCTCTAAGTCTAGGAACAGAAATGAAGGAATAGCAAAAAAAATCCAGTTTTCTTTTTTACCACATTCACTGATGTATTATTCTTCTCCGGGAGAATAGGGAGATCAGTGAACAGAGCTTCTTTCCTGATTCAGATTTAAAGACTGCAATCACAGGACATCATTGCAACTGGCTGGCTGTGGAGCAGTTAGCACTCACAGCCATGTGTTGCTTAAGCAGCGCGTGGGAGAAGCGACCATCCCAGGGCGGGCTCCAGTCTCAGAGATTGCACCCCAGTAGTAGTCAGCTTGAAAATGCTAAAAAATAATGTCATTACTTAAATTCTACTCCATGTCCTTGATGACAAACTCAGAGTCATAGAAAGGTCTTGACCACTATACCATGTCCCCTTAAAATAGGTTATACAAGCTTGAAACAAACAGGGACCACTCTTTTATTTTAAAAAGAGCTTGTTAGGAGATGACAAGCTATTATAGTCCTGACAACTCTTCCCTGCCCTCTCTCATCTCAGTCATTCATATATGGGAAAGCTAATCTGGTTTTCTTCCTTCCTGCAATCTCACACTCATATTTCTCTCTAGGGTTTAGTGTATCTGTGTTGTGTGAAGGAGGGGGCAGCATTGGTCAGGAGAGCTGTATTCCCTTTCTATTGTCGCTCGTTCACCATGAACTCCTCCACACTGAACTCTTACTGATCTAGAGACAACAGGAACATCTTGTATTATATGTTTAGGAAACTCACAGGGAAAAGAAAGGAGTCAGTTGCAGTCCTTTTAATAGAGGTAACTAATGACCTTTCACAGAATAAAATTCTGCCAATGGAACACAGACTAGAGACCAGGTCCTCTTCTCCCATGACTATTGAATGTTAGAGATGTCATTGTTTTAACCAAGAAATATTGAATGCAAAATGGGATAGTTTCAGCAAGGGTTGTTTTCCAATCTGCTCTGGCTAAAGCTCCAGACATCTTTTGGGGGGCATGCAATGAGCAGTAGAATCCCTTCAACACCATATTATGTACAGAAATGAAGTGGACCTAGGTTTCCCACGCTTGCTTTGAAACCTTAAAAAAATAAAAAATAAATAAATATATTATATATAAAATATATAAAAATAGATATAAAATGGATGAAGGGAGAGGACTTTTGTCTCCTTTACCTATGAGGAAACAAATCCACTGCAAGAAACCCGCTCTTGCATATTAACAGATCTCAGACTGCATTTACTTGAGCAAGTCCTAGGACATTTAGACAATTACATTCTGAACTGTTCAGATGTGTTAATGCTGAGGCATATCTAGACATGCCAAGAAATAAAAGTGTAGAGAACTGGGATATACTAAAGGAAAAACAAACACAAGCAGTTTCAGAGATTTTGTATTTCCAATGGCAGAAAGCAAAAACCCAAAAATTTTAGGATTTCAATTTTGGCCATAAATAACTGCTACTTATGCTTTATTTCACAGAATCACTGAATAAGCTGAGTTGGAAGGAACCCTGCAAGATCATTGAGTCCAGCTCCTGGCGCTGCACGACACTATCCCAGGAGTCAGACCATGTTCCTGAGAGCATTGTCCAAATGCTTCTCGAATTCTGTCAGGCTTGGTGCTGTGACCACTGCCCTGGGGAGCCTGTTCCAGTGCCCAAACACCCACTGGGTGAAGAACATTTTTCTAATATCCAACCTAAACCTCCCCTGACACAACTTCAGGCCATTCCCTCAGGTCCTGTCACTGGGCACCACAGAGAAGAGACCAGTGCCTGCCACTCTTCTTCCCCTCATGAGGAAGTTGTAACTGCAAGGAGGTCTCCCCTCAGTCTCCTCTTCTCCAGGCTGAACAAACCAAGTGACCTCAGCCATTGCTCATATGGCTTTGCTTCAAGGCCCTTCACCCTTTTTGTTACCCTCCTCTGGACACTCCAATAGCTTAATGTCTTTTTTATATTGTGGCACCCAAAACTGCTCACAGGACTTGAGGTGAGGCCACCCCAGTGCAGAGCAGAGCAGGACAATCCCCTCCCTTTCCTGGCTGTGCCTGATGCCCTTCAAGACATGCTTGGCCCTCCTGGCTGCCAGAGCACTCTGACTCGTGTTCAACTTGCCATTGAAAGGGACCCCCGGGTCCCTTTCCACAGTGTTGCTTTTCAACATCTCATTCCCCAGTCTGTCTGTACATCCAGGGCTGTCCCATCCCAGGTGCAGAATCTGGCACTTTCCTTTATTGAATTTCATATGGTTGGTGATTGCCCAACCCTCTAACTTCTCAAGGTCTCTCTGCTGGACCTCTTCCTTCCTTCCCTTCCTTCGAGGGAGTCAACAGCTCCTCCCAGTTTTATATCATCTGGCAACTTGCTTAGTATCCCTCCCAGTCCTGTGTCCAGGTTGTTAATGAAGATGTTGAAGAGCACAGGGCCGAGGATGGAGCCCTGCAGAACCCCACTAGTGACAGGTCCCCAGTCTGATGTCACCCCATTCACTGTAACCCTTTGTGTCCAACCCATGGGCCAGTTGCTCACCCATCACAGGAGGTGTTTATCCAGCTGTGTGCTGGACATTTTGTCCAGAAGAATCCTGTGAGAGACAGTATTGAAAGCTTTACTGAAATCCAAAAAGATCACATCAACTGGCTTTCCTTAATCAACTAGACCGGTTACCTTGTTATAAAGTAAAATTCAAGTTTGATAAGTAGGACTTTCCTCTCATGAAACTGTTCTGGCTGTGACCAATGACTGCATTGTCTCTCAGGTGTTTTTCAATACCTCCCAGAATGATCTTCTGCATAATTTTAGCAGGCACTGGTGTGAGACTGACAGGTCTGTAGTTTCTGGGGGCCTTCTTCTTGTGCTTCTTGAAAATTGGGACAACGTTCGCCAACTTCCAATCAGATGGTACATCTCCGGATTCCCAAGACTGACCAAAAATAATTGAGAGAGGTTTTGCTATGCCCTGCTTCCTGGAATTTTAGTCTGATGCTTTATCTTTGTAAGATTTGGTCCCATGGTTGACAACATTTAAAGATGTTTCTACAGGAGATTTTAAAAAATAATTTAATACACTACTCTAAAATCTTTGGACTACAGCTTCTGAGGTTTAGATGCATCTTTCAGTATGCTCAGCATGTTTCTTAGTCTATTCTGAAAGGTGAATTATTCTACATAAGTTTTCTGTGGAACAAAAAGACACTATTTGTTTCCATAGCAAAATCATAGTTTCTTTTCCAGTAATCAGTTTGCATATTTGCACTCATGACAATCTGTTTAAAAGCATAAGAAATAAATTGTGCTAGCCAAAATAAAAGTGAAGGGCAGTCAAACTACAAATAGATTGCAGAAGATACAGAGAAGGTACAAAGTAGGATTTAAGTTTTAAAAATATTATAAGTGAGATTGTTTGGATTTTTTTAACTGATCAGGTTTTTTCAGAAAAAGACCAAGAATTGTCTGAAATAAAAATAGAATTGTCGATCTTATCCTTTGTGTGATTGTATTGTTTGAATTAGTGCCACACTTTAGAACAAGCACAGTCAAAACTTATAAAGGACCACCCTTTCTCATGCATGGAATGTAGCAAACCAACACAGGCATTTTATTTTCAAAGTGAATATTCCTCTGAGCAACCCTTCTTCTGCCATAACTGTTGAATCTCTATTTCAAGATTCACAAATTTTGAACATGGTTATGAGCAAATAATGAAAGTTAGGCTCACTTAACCCTTCAAAGCCTTAGACCACCTAAGCACAACCATCAGGTACCCACCACTAGCTTCTGAGAAGGAGCAACTGACAGCTCCAAAACGAGATTTGAGGTTACAGGTAGCCCATGACAGATTATAACATGATTCACTCCAGTCACACAAAAGACAATTTTTGAATAGTAATGTCAGCTGAAATTTGCTCTTTTACAAAATGAAGAGCCAAACAGAAAAAAATGCAGTGTGCAAGGATTAGGCTGCACTAGCAGACAATAGGCTCTGTACTTACAGCTCAGGGTAATACACTCAATCTGTTACAGTTTTTACAACCAGCAGGCTTGCTTCAGGCTTGGCTTAAATTTACTGCAGGGCTGATTTAGGTCTGGTTTTGGGAGACCACCTGCCTTTTACTTAGGAGATGAAGCACATATTTAAACTATTTGCTTAAACCTTTCTTTTGAATTATATTGTAACACGTCAAGGAGGGGGCTGAGGTGAATTTCTGTGGCAGTGACCCAGTCAGTGGCTGTGGTCACAGGAAACAATGGACAATCTGCAACCCCTGCCTCCTGCAGGGGTGTTAGTGAAGAAGCAGGATGGTTAAACTATTCCCCTCAGAGCAGTGAATCTGAGGGGGATGAGGGAGACAGGCATTGATAGTTTCCCGCCGTTCACAAGTGTCAGTCAGGTTCCATCTCCTCCCCCGTCCCCTTCACAGTTATTTTAATATTCATCAGTTGCTCGAAAGTTCTGTTATCGTGTTCTGTTGATTGGTTATATTAATGTATTCCACCCCTTTGTTTCCCCATTGGATGTTCCCCGTTCATGTTTTATTTCTCTATTGGTTTATTCCCCTGTTTCTCCCCTTAGACTGCCCCTTTCTCTCGCCCCTTTTAAACCCCTGCACACCCTCAGATCTCGGCTTTTTGTGACTACCTTCAAATTAATAAATTTGGAATAATAGCTACAAAAGCCCTCCCTGCTTCTTTGCCGTTGGAACTGCCTCCATTAACAACTTGTTACTGCTAAAGCTGCCTTGGATGAGGGCGAGCTTGTTCAAGCCGTTACTAAGGAGACCAGAATTTACATGCCCCGAGGGCTGTAAAAGGTCTATAGAGTAAAAGCCGAACGCAGCAGAAAAGGCTGCGCTCAAGCCGCAGGGCAGCTTGAAAAGACCCGTCAGAAATAGGCAGCGGCAAAGTTCCTGGTTTAGAACATCAGAGTAATGGATTTTTATAAAACACATTACAGTACATCAAAATAAAAAGCTTTGGAGGGCAGGAGAATGGGCTGGAGTCTCAGCCAGTTTGCTGACCTCCACTCATCCAAACCACAATCCATCTTCCCTTCAGGCTATTACAGTTACAGTTACTCTTATAATTACTACAAAGATGTATGTGACCAGGCCATGCGTGATCAAACAAATGTGGAAGGAGGCCCCCAAGGTCATGTAAGCAATAGCAATGATTTTATTAATTACTAAATTCTAAGGAAGGAGGGATTACAGGATCACAGAACTGGAAGGAATCTCAAGAGATTTCTAGTCCATCCTGTTCCTCATAACAGTGCAACAGCTAAATCTAGGTCACTCCTGAAGACTGTTTCTCTAACCTGTTCTCAAAGAAGACCTGTGCATCAGCTTCAAATGATGGAGATATTCTTGTGCTATCTATCCCAGTTGCTTCACTATTGTGGTCATCACAAGACTTTTTTCCGTCCTGAGTATTCCTTGTTACAGTTTGCTTTGGTGGCTCTTTCCCATGCTATATTTACGCAATTTGTTATTCCTCCCTCAAAAGCTTAATCCATATTCACTGTTACTTTGTAGTCCTGAGAATTAAGTAGCTGATGGATTTGAGCAAAATTATAAGACGTGTATCCAGTTTTCATAATGCTGAGAAGATGTATTTCACTGCTACCATTTATGCAGGAGTGACTACAAGTAGCATATGCCTGCCCCATCTTTCCATAGCTGTGCTTTACATTGGAAAAGACTCCTCTTTCATATTTGCAGCTGCAGAAGCAGACTCAGATGCATGAGTGAGGAAGTGGATCAGAGGAAATAATCTCAGGCTGATTAGATAGCAGCAACACATTGAATAGAGAAGAGGAAAAAAGTGTGGTATTTTTCTCCAAAAGATCCAAAGATGATAGCATTAAAATTGAAAAACATAACAGAAAAATATGATATATTTGAACTCACAAAGGAGACCATCTTGTCATAATGCAGGGACTGCCTGCATGTTTTGCCACACAACAACCCAAATGATTCTATGATTCAGTGATGATGTCAGTCTTTTCCTATGAATTGACATAAGCCTTTGCATGATTAATGTCCAGTTTCTTGTCATGTGGGCTGGCAGGACAGCGATTGGTGGAAGTCTGTTCCTATAACTGTGGTGATTTCTGGTAACATGAGTAGGAGGATTAGAGCACAACCATTACCAGCCTGTTCAGAGGAGTCTGTTGTGCTCCCACGGCAAACATTTGTCACTTATTGCATTGTACAACCTAAATCTTACTAGAACAATAGAAGTTTCCAGAGTAGCAGCCTTGCAGAACAAGTTGCATTGATTTAATGGGTTTTGCCAACTGTTCATCCCTAGGTACTTGTACCTGCAAATTTAATCAGTGTGACACTGGAGATTTCTATAACTCTTCATACTTTATTGGGTTAATAGAGACATAAAGGCAAAGCACATATTCTGGGGAGATCTTGTTTCACCTTTTCAATACTTATAGGGAGCTTATAAGAAAGATGGATGCAGGTGCCTGGAGCAATCGAGCAAGGGACAATGGTATTAAACTGGAAGATGGATGATTCAGAGTACATATAATGAAGAAAGTTTTTATGATGAAGGTGATGAAACATTGCAAGTGGTTGCCCAGAGAAGTGGTAGATGGTCCATCCCTGAAACAATCAAGGTCAGGTTGGACAGGGCTTTGAGCAGCGTGACATAGTTGAAAGATGTCCCTGATTATTGCAGGGGATTGGACTTTTAGAAGAAGTCTCTTCAAGCCCAAACCACTTTACGACTCCATGATATTCCACAGTGGAAACAGATTTTATATAAAATTAGTCATATTATCATAATTTTTCCCCAACTGATATAAACCAATCAGCTGAGAGACAAACCTTTGGCAGTTCCTAGATCTGTAAACTAAACAAGTCCTATGTTAGGCAACTTTCTGTCTTCCAAAAAAAAGGTGCCCATACTCTGGTTACTCATTTGTTTTAACATGAATGCTTTATCACACTCTAGCTCCAAAATGCCCTGTGCTCTGTGCATTTATGTTATCATTTTCTGGTACAGCACTGTGCCACAGCATGTTGCCTGTGACTCTTGGCTCACCTCGTGATCTTATCATCCTGTTCTTGTTCTCTATGATCATACCAGAGAAGATTTGATGACTTCTCAAGTTCATGAGCACCCTGCTTATTCAGGCTGATATCTGGATTTCTGGCTCAGTTTTCATTTGCTGTAATAAGATGTTAATTTGAGTTCATTTCAGGAAATTCTGAGTGTGATCACCTTTCTTGCTAGGTAAAGTAAACAGTTGAAGTCAACTTTTTGAATCCCTAGGAAATAACATACACTCACGACAAATTAAATGATGTGCTCTCTTAACAAGAACTGTTTAAATTCTGGTTCATTTGTGTGAATTATCTTTGCAGCTCTTATTATGCTATTTTTTATATCTATTCTAGCAGTGAGACTGTGGTACAAGTGCTCTCTGACTGTCATCAGGGCTACTTTCCAGGTGTTTCATACCAGTCAAACTGCAATGTTATTTAATTTCTGCAAAGCTGTTGGTGGTCTAGCTCTACTTTTGAAGCCGAGGAATCAGGAGTATAAGTACTCAAATAAATACATTCCTATGCCCCAGAAGGTATTTTGTGCATTGTTGCCAATCAGCACAGTGTATAAGTAATCAGGCAGTCACAGTATCATAGCTACTGAACTCCACACATTTGACCATGTACAATTACTATAGAACTGTTTGACATCTCTACTGACTTGAACTTCTTTCTTAATATCTGTCAGAAGTCTTTGCTTCAAAACATTGAAAACTCAATACAAGTTTACTTTTCCAGACAGTAATGCTGAAGCAGGAACACTCAGAGGCCATGTTCAAGTTTCTGGTAGCAGAATGCATTCTATTGAATAGCTGTGAACATATTCTACTGCTGTAGCAATTGTTTGACAGGATCCTTTCAGAACAAAGGGACTCTACAAATATCCTAGTCCTCAAGGATGTGTGTTACCTCTCTCAGATCAATTCTTAGCAAGAAATTGATAACAGGAAGAAGATACATGTAATGTAATTTCTTTATTCAGGAAAAATGGAAGTCTTCTTGGATTTCATTGTTGAAGTAAATTGAGAAGAGCAGAGATTAAATTTTCTATTAGTTGTGAATAATTGTTGAGTAAAGTTATTCATAGCCTATGATGTTTGCTATTTCTTAACTTTTTGAAGAATGCAATATGCTGTTTCAAGGCTAGCAACCCTTTCTTTCCAGCACTGACCTGTTACAGATCCCTCACATACCTATCGGAAAATCAGTTTTTCCCCAAACCTTGTTTGTATAAAACTGACCAGCAGCACCATCTATGCCCCTGTATCACCTAACCCAGATTTCTGCTCTGAAACAGCTACCAGCTTCATTAAAAATCCTTAGTTATTGCTAATATCTAGGCTGTCATTTCCTTAAGGAAATATTATTTCTGAGCTCAAACATAGCCAATGTCAGCGCTAAGTCCTTCAGTCATGACTTTCTCTGTGGAGGTTCACCAAAGAGAAACTTACTCGCAGCAGGTAGTTCATTTTCCGTTAAATAATCTCTACATGAAATGGTATCTTTTACTTCCAGGGTTTTTTTGATGCCTTGAGAGACTGACTTAGCTGACTTGGCTATCTGTCAGCCAGAGTATCTGTTCACAAAAATATATCATAGAAGTGTCATGGTTAAAAAAAAACAAAACCAAAAAACCCAAACAAACCAACCAAACAAAAAAGTCCCACCACACAAAAACCTCCACAAGACAAAACTGAAGGGAATCACTCCCTACTTGATCACTCCCTACTGATATGATCTCTTAGGCAGGACAGTACTGTACCAACATAAGTTTTGATGACTTTGAGCCACCCTGGGATTCCATCCTGCTAAATTTAATTAAGTGGATTAGTGACATATACCATAAAAATTAATTTCTTTGCCAGAGAAATCACTTAGGAAATGAGAGATTTTGTATTGTGACTATGTGAACAAGTTCCTAAGTAGGAAAAGGAAGGAACTCAATATCATCATTGCAGAAATAGGCAAAAAAAAAAAAAAAAAAGCTGGTGGTGGTGCGGAACTTGGCAGATAGCTCTGTACAGACCAGTTAATCAGACCAAGTCTGGCTGTCTTTGCAGAATGCTGTTTTGTGACCTCTAGTGAAAATATGAGACCAAGTCACTTTTGTAGGGACCCGAGAGATTGAAGGCATAACTCAGAACTCCAAGACCCCAAGCAGAAAATTCCTACTGTATATTTCACAGTTATCATACAGCAGAGATCCATAACTCACTGCTATGAAGTCTGTGATCTTACAAGAATACTTGTTGAGTATGAAGCTGATAAGTCTCCATATCAGTTTAATTGCTGGATATTAACATTTCTATTTTAGTAACTGTGCCTAAAGCAGTTTACAATGATTAATAGGTCTAACAGAAAACAGATCCACTTTCACAGACCCACAAGGTGACAGGTGCTAATAACTGCATCCAAGGGATCTTATTTCATGCTTCTTGTTATAAGCAATATCATGAATGCCATTCTGTGCCACCTGCTCTTTCCCTTACTTATGAGGTCAAATTTCAAAATAGATAGGATATCTACTTGTATTGCACACCAGTATTTCCAAGACTTTCATCTGCCTACAGTATGAAAATTCAGGCTTGCAAAACCAAACACACACAGACTTTGTGTACTGATGATTTAGCTCCTATGTCCCAGAGGTAGAAAGTGGGGGAAAAAAAGAATAAAATAAAAACAATGAAAGTACAGGTGCTGAAACGTGTTCATATTATCAGCTTTGCCTAATTAGTTCAATTTAAAAAGTGTCTATGTATGAGAGAGAATAAGGGAATACCAAAGCAGTGTTTTACTAAATTTTTTTTTTTACTTACTCTCTGATTAACTCTTTGCAGCAGGACTAAGTATCTAATTTTATTTAGCAGTACACTGGAAATTAAACCTCAATGAAATTGCATGTAAAATCTAGTTATAACTAGGTGTTAATAGGTTTCAGTAACCTTCTAAGGGGATAGCCATAGATTTTCTTAGCTAAATATTGTAAATAGTATTGAGTGATGGAATGTGTTACAGATGACATAAAGCATAACAGTAGAATCTGAATACTATTAAAAATTTTTAAACAAGCTCTTGGAAAACCTAAGGTTCTTTAGCAGAAATCTGTGTGTTCCTGTTCAATAACAGGTTTCAAAATAACATTTACACTTTATCTTAGAATGTAACAATGTATTTTGTTTAAAACTCAGCAAAATATACTGCCTATTTTACTTTACTTTCCTTTTTGTTCTTAAAAAGCTCCATATGTTTACGCATGCTCACATTTTCAATGGCAAACATTCCAGGTGTTTTGCAGGCCCAAGAGTACTGGAATTGATGAATTATGTTATTATGTTTTGGGACATGGCTCTCCCACAGGGAAAATAAAATATCTGAGAATCTTCCTGGCTTCTTCCCAGCCTCCTGAGGGAAGTGGGAGAAGAATCACATCTGGACAGTCCCACTGGGCATGTCGAGTTCTAAGTTAGAAACGCAGAAGGAGGTGGGGCAATCTCAGGACTCAGAACAGTTTCATACACACAGGCTTTGTGCATCTTGCTCTTGCTGAAGGCCTACAAAGATCCAGAAGACAGACAGATAGCTAGAGTGCTTCTTATCCTAAGTTCCCTGTTCAGAAAGATGTTTAGGGTTCTCTCAGCACAAACTCAAGTCTCACAGCTGGAACTCTGTCAGCAGTAAGCAAAAATACCACCTTGAGAAGATGTCACATGCCCTTTTCATAAGAGCTTCCAGTTCTGAGCACTTCTCTGTGTCCTATGACCTCATTCCCATACATAATGAACAGGTGGCACATCACTGGAGCCAGCTGTCCTACAGAAAGATCTAGGAACAAAGGGCTCAGTCTTGGAGTGTGTGCAGCTCTACTGGCAAGGCAGGCTGGAGAAGTTTTCAGTGATGCCAGCTTTTCTCATTAGCCAGTTGGCCCACTAGTTGGGTCTCTTTAATTGAGCATCATGCCTTCTGTTGAATAACAGTGAATCATTAGAATCTACATGGGTTTCTTACTGGATGTCTGTAATCTATATAAAACTTCTACATGGGTTTCTTACCGGATGTCTGTAATCTATATAAAACTTCTACCTTGCAACTGGGGTTGATTACATCAGGCTGCTCTAGTTTTCAAGCTTCAGGGTTGATACAGAGCTCATGAATTAATTTATGCTATGTTAATTATTTCAATACCTTTGATTCCCCATTAACTTTAATTAATTTACATGGTTGATGGCCTTTGTGTGCACACATAAAAACACACAAATATATTACATACACAAATACATCTCATTCCTTATGAAATTTTTTTCCAGCATCATCACATACTTATTTTTTAAATTATTTCACCTATACTAATATGCATATCTTTGAAACACCCAAGAAATGAAACCAGACTATTCAGTCTCTAACTAAACCTTACTTGAAATTTCCTACGTGTTTACAATTTTCATTTGTTCCTGCCAGCACATCTCTGTCTTCCCTCCTAAAGGAGTTTAGGTAAACATAATTTGGGATATTTAACCCATTATAAAAATGGCATCATTTTTCTTTGCACCAAGAATGCTGTTGTAATCAAGTTTGATCTTGTCACTTTAATTGCGTGCTCTGGGGATGATGACTAACTTTCTGACACTGTATATAGAGCTATCAACATGTAGTATTCAAAGGGTTGTTTTGTTTAGTCAATGCTTTTTACGCTTTACGTACAGAGGCCCAGAGATAGCTCTATGCCCAATAACCTTTTAAAGTCCATTTCACACACAGATTCGGGGATGAACATTTTAAAAAGTCTTTTTTTCTTTTCCCAGAGTTCATAGGTCAGTATTGTATCATTTTTACTCAAGAGCATCTTTAACTTACCACTACGCTACAAGACTTTAGGGCACTACTTCAAGACTGAGTCTCTGAACTAAAAATTTGGCCACACTTTTTAAAAGAAGATTTTTGTGTGCTGAGGTTAGAATTTTTTTGAATGGCAGTTCACCTGAACAGTTTTGACTTCAGTACCTTCTTGGATTTTCCATTCGTCTTTGTTCAAACGTATGTCCTCATGATACATATATCCATTGTTATTTGAGCACTCTCATAAGAGCATTTTGGCCTTTTTGCTATACATGGAAAGAAGAACAGTCACCACGGTACAAGTCCCATTTCTTCCTTTACTTTCAGTGGATCTGATTCAGCATTGATCTAAGAGGCGCAGATACACCTAGTATTTAAGAAAAGTGTGTGGACTAAGCCTGCCCATTTCAAATTCTCACTTTTCTTACTCTTCACTCATTGGCTAAAATATTTATAGGACACAAAAGCACTGTAAAGGACTTCTTTTTCATAATTTGCAACAAATAGTTGTTTTTCAACAACTGTGTGGTTTTTTATCTCCTGCCCTTGCATTTAAGTAGCAAAGATCACAGGTCTCCTTTCCACTAAGTGCCATATTCTCAACTAGATATTAAAAATTGTTATGTCTGACATTGTACTGTTTGAGAAGTAACATCTCAGTTATGCACACTGCTGAGCAGCTTGCTCATCATTAAGAATAGAGGCAACTTACAGAATGACGAAATCTGTAAGATTGTAGACCATCATCTCTACTGTTCCTCACCTACCTCCATGACCATGATGGCACTACACATAAGTAGCCCCATAAACACTACTTCACCCTTCAGTTCTAAAGCATCACAGGTTTTGTACTGATCTCTCAGTACAGTCTCTGCATTTATTTGGTTAGGCCTTTGTTGATTTTAGCTGCTGTTAGCTGTGGCACCGGTTGCCTGATGGACATATGCCTGCTGCCTTCCTAGGCTGGCTTCATCCTGGGAGTGCCAAGGGTGGGGAACTGGCCCTCCTACGTAGTCACTGCAGGACAAACTGCCCCCTCTGGAGTAAGGGGGCTGGGGAAGGGCTGCATTTAATTTTCAGTATTTAGTTTGGAAGAAGGAACAAGGCTGTGGCCTATGATATGGAAATAAATAAAAATAGCCAATTAAACATTAATTGATCTAAAAATACATTCACAGTTCTACCCTAGTTTGTGTGCCTTTCTGCTCTGAACAAGATTTTGAGTGCAACCATCTAGCACACTGTGGCTCTGAGAGCAGTTCATGTGTACAGATATTCTAGACATAAAAGCAGCTGCTCAGAACTATTAGAAGTTGTCAGACTCACCTGTGAAAAGACATCACTGAAAATTACCCATGTTGTACTCAAACAGAGAAGAGTTAGCAACTAAAACTTATCATTAACTAGCAAATAATCTAACAATACTGAATATTCCCAGTTACGCATTGATTCCTGGGAAAGGAACCAGAGAAAAACCTGAACAGAGGCAGAAGGCTTGACTGGCTAGAACAAACACAACCTAAAACTGAAATATTACAAACTTATTACTTACCCCTTAGTTTCCAAAATCTAGGGACATCAAACAGAAAACTTACTTTCAGGTTATAACAGTATGCATTTCTTCCCCTCATGACTTTGAGGAAAAGCTGACAATTTTACCAAAGTGTTAACAATGCAGAAATATCTGGTTTCCTCCTAAGAACCTATGCCATGCTCCTGAAAATGAATTTGATCCTCATCTGTCATTGTTTTGGATGTGATCCATGGGTGTGTAATGCCTACCTGTTTTCTGTACAGATAGGAGATTTTTGATAACTCTCTTTTTATTCCCAAGATTAGGGATGCATGGTTCCCTTTTGTTTGTAATTGGAAACAGCTGTGGTAGAATAAACTGTCATTATTATCCGTGTCTTTGAAAGGGATGAAAAACCACTGCCACACAACTGGTAATAGAGAATCAATAAACGTAGCAGAAGTTAACAGGAAATCCATTTTCTGTTTTGAATCCAAGTTTCTTTTTGGTCTGTCAGGGAAGACAAATATCACGGATTGAATGAAGTGGGAAAGACAGAAGTGGTTGAGAAGAGCAATAATATTATCGAGTAATGTATTATCAAGTAATCCATGTTTAGTGGAATATTGGCCATATTTTTATCTTGAGTCACCTAAAATGGGATTTTAGGCTGTCACAAGCAGAACAGTCTAAACTCAGAAAATTTTAATTGAAGAAGTAAATGACCACCTATTGTCCTTTGCTTAGTTTCTCTTCTGGGTTTGTTCCTTCATCATTAAGTACATCATCATCATAGTGAAAAAGTTCTCCAGAGGTGTGGTTGCTTAGGTTTCATGGGCAATACCATGGCAGGCAGCAGGACTCTTTTCTTCATGGGGGCTGCTGGTTCCCAGTGTACAGCACACTGCTCTGGGACAAGGCAAATTGGAATCTCACTTCTCTGGACAAAGATTTTAAAAATAAACCAGAAAAAAAATTTGCAACATCATTTGTAGCATATCAGGTATAACATGGTTGTATCATGTCCAGAACTACAGCACTTAAGGGATGCAACCTAAATCAAAGGCAATTGTTAACCACCACTCCGCAATGTTCTTCTGAACAGGACAAACAGGTGTAAGGCACACACACTTTGGACACAACCTGATGTTTTCTGAGAGAATTGGCTGCTTTTGAGATTTCACTGCCAGACCCTCGACTGGTTTGATACTGCTTTGACAAATTACTTGATCTCTCAGTGATGGTAACTGTGTCTTCCTGAGCATATGTAGACAGGAGATATATCTTCTATTCCAAAGACACAAACCAGTATTTTCTGGCATTTTAATTGCTTTGACACAATTTGTGTGTGTGTGTGTCTGTGTGTGTGTGTACATAATACACATATATTACATTATGTGCCTGTGTAATATAATGCAAAAAGAGAACTTTGAATAGAATATAGAATTGAAATGAGTGTATGAGGAAAAGCTAGAAAAGACAAATTTTTAAAGATTTCACTAAAAAAACCCCAACACCCATATAACAAAAGTGACATTTTTCAATGGTGCCTGTGCATTTTTCTTAGTTTGTGCAATGGACTCTTTTAAACCCTGTATTTTTAACATATTTTAGCTTTATTTTCATTGCCTCAGGTTTCAAGGGATTGTATCTGAGATACCTTTTCTTTGCATCATTTAGAGGGAACAAGAAGGAGAATGTCTTACCCTGTAATTCTGTCTACAATGGTCAAGAGAATAAATCCCAGTGACAGCAGAGGCATCAGGGACAGTGGCAGTAGATGCAGGGGTACCAATCTCACCTATTCAAACCAAACTCTTCCACTAGAGTCCAACAGTTCTTCCCCCAGTGCCTGCCTGCCACAGGCCACAGCCCTGAGAGGTATAGGTACCTCTAGTTTGTGTACAGAGTTGTTCCCCTGCCACCAAAGGATGTGTCTCCAGCCTCTAGCAGCTTTCAGTTTCTTTTGGAACTGTGTTTGGAGAGGGATAACAAGTGCCTCTGATTGGATAAAGTTTCTATGTGTGATGAGTAAAGATTTTACATGGTTTTTGTTTTCCACCATGGTTTTCATGTGCCTCAGGTTTGGCTGAATTTTCTCACAGCCTGTAACATAGGCTCATTGCATAGGCACAGTTCCTTGTGTCCCACTTTTCCTTCTTTAAAAGGATGGGGCTTAACTCTTCTATTCAGGCTAAACATATATACATATATTATGTATGCAATACAATTTACTGAATTTCACATCTCTCTTGACCATTTAGGAAAACACATCATATTCCACATTGCAACAAAATGACTTGTTCTATGTTGATATGTTTGTCTTCACTTACAATCATCTGTGCTCAGTTTTATGGAACACATTGGAACCGATTTTGTCTAATGTTTGCTTGCGTGATATAAGGATTTTGCACCAGTTTAAGCGTGACTCAGTGTTTGGTAAAGATTTTTATAGCTGAGGTTCCTGGTAGTATTAATTAGAGACAATTATAATGTGATAGACAGGTTTTGTCAGTTTAAAATTCTTAACAGAACTCCCTCTGTCTCTTAAAAACCAAATGGAGATTTTGATTGCATTTGCATGCCTAAATTGTTAGCCTCCTTGAATGTTAGATTCCATGAATATAATACAATATATGAAAATTAAATAACCAGAAGTTTGCTTTAGCAAATAACCAGATGTCCATGTGTGTGTATATAACATTAGGAATGAAACAATATTAAACATAATAAATATTTTGGGGCCGTTCTCCATGTCATTGCTGCTAACAATGGTTTTTAATCACAGCTTAAAATTTTCTGGTCAGACTTTCTATTACTGATACTTAAATAATTTTTCAGTTATCACAGTTGGTAATTTCATGTTTCTATTTGATTGGAGTTGGTGCTAAGCTATTAATTGGAAAAATAAGTATATTTTCAATGAAGTATTTTCTGTCATTATCTGCTCCAGTGGCTTCCTAGATCCAAACAAAGACACTTAATTAGTGTTTCATTTTCTCTCTGGTCCAATAAATATTTTAATCAAATCCAAAGAATAAGAGCCAGCAAGAAAAATTCAAAAATCAGCCAGCATACATCCTTAAAGTACCTCATTACTTTGGTTACTTTCTCCACACATAGCTTCTTCATGAACACCTAGTGTTGCAGGGTTTGTCTGAAATAGATGTCAAGAACTATTTTTTGTGTAAAATTGTTTTCTGGCCAACCTTACTACTAAACTACAGCTTCCAAAATTCACTTTCTTAAGCTGAAGTACTTGTCTTATCCCAATGTCAGCAAGAAGAAATGTGAGTTAGTTATCCAGTCAATCTTAATATGCTATTTTAGAAAATGCATTTTTCCATATTTTTTTCATAAAGACATAGTCTTTAACCATGTATGGCATCTACCAGGGCCACACAGTGACTGACATGCAGAGTGTTTTGTATGCTTTCTTCATGTTCTAAATGAAATGGCTACAACAAAAGTCTTGTTAGACAACATTTGTAGACATAATATGAATTATTCTAAACCAGTTTTCTGTGCAAAGCCAGTGGAACTCAGATGTCCAAAAATACACTCATCCACTCTCCTTAATTAAGCTTTCTATTATTATTATTATTATTATTATTATTATTATTGTCATCTATTGTTAATTATTACATCTTTTTAAACATGGCTGATCTGCTAATTTGACTTTGAATTTCTTGTATTCTGACCTTTTTCGCAGTTTCTGGGGTTTCCAAATCATCATGTTGAGTGCAGACGTTGACTATTGCTCCTACTTCACCATGTACAATGTAGTACATTTCATCATATTCCATGAATGCCATTGTCAAAAGCCTCAGTATGCATAGACCAAAGCTGGAATAATTAGCCCTGTGCTTCTTCCCTACTTTTCAATCTGCCAGGGCAGATCTCTTTCTCTACTTCTCGTAATAATTACAGATGCAAGGAATAGGGAAGCTTTTTTATGTCAGTCCTTTGTTAGTGCAAGTCACTTATTTCATCCACTGTACTATTGGTTTTAAACTTGTGAACCATTAACAGCTATAGAAACTGATATCAGTACTGATTTTTCATGGTCTCAAACCAAAAAAGTACTGTTTTTCATAGAGTTTATTCTTTGTGGCATTAAGAAACATGGACTTTTTGAGATCTTAAATAGCAGACCTGACCAAAACATTTGATCCATTTCTAAATCTGTTCTTGGTTCATATTTCTGAGACTTTTTTTTAAAAAAATCCTTTCTTCAGTGACACACGTCAAGGGAATGTATTCAGGAATATCAGATCCTTGGTTTCATCTTTTCAGAAGCTTACTGAGGCACCCAATTCTTTCTGTGAATACCTTCAAAAGTGCACCCTGTACTACTGGTTCACTTGCTGCTCTGTGCTTGATGAACATCATTGTGGAAATCACAATTATATGCCAAAGCCATTTCAGTGTAGAAAAAGAGAGCTGGTGTAAACCCATGTTAGCAGAGAATTGTCTTGAAAATATTTGCTAGTGCTCATATACAGTATTATCTGTTCTACACTCATAACCTGCTCATCATCACAGTCCAGAAGTGCCCATGATCTCCTTCAGTCAGATCGCTCACCGAAACATCTGCAAACATGACAACACAGTGGAGAACCAAGGTAGGAACATGTGCAGTTTGGCTGAGGTGCTGGAGGCAGTAAAGATATAGTGACAATTACTGTCTGAGTGAAGTTGCAGGAATGCCCCAAAGGGGTATTATAATAATTCTGTCCCTTTAGAGTCTAGGACCTACTTAATGACTGGTGCCTCTCCCACTCATTAGACTGCCTTTACTTCTTGTGTTTTCATACCATATTTGACTATAAATCCTAGTTTCAAACCTTTTGCAGAGCTTTGCAGTACAGTTCTGTATCTTGGGTTTGGTGTGAATTGCAGACTTTCTGTCCAGGTCCACACCCTAGATTTCTGCCTAGTCATGCTTTTAATTTTTGAAAGCTGAATCTGCTCTATCCTTGTTTCTAGCAAAATACATCTCAGTGTGAAGCCCCTGTACAGAAACCTCCTCTTACTATCTCTCTATCAGACGCAGCAGGTGAACACATTGTAACTAGACATTCGGCATTCACCACAGGTATACCTATATTCAGAATTCTACAGGACCCACTAATTCTGTGCGCTCTGTAATCCAGGTGTAGATTTTACTTTGCATTTATCCTTCTCTCAAACATCTGCATGAATTAATCCAGCCCCATGTGCCCCATGAACTTGAACCAAGAAGGGTGAAATGCAGTTCTGCAGCTGAACTCCTTGTTGCCAATCTGCAGTCAAGGATGGAAAACACTGACTGGAAAAGCCCATGCAGACCTGAGGGGGAAGACTGCACCCGTAATGGAGCATTATTTCACATTTGTGGTTTTGCTCCAGAGGCTTTCTATTCTTTCCCTGAAGTGAGACTGTTAATTTACCGCCTGTATTACTTCAAAGGCTAAGAATAAATCAGACTCTCCTGATTGGGCTGCAATCTGAAATTCAGTGTGAAAGAGCCACAGCTGAGAATTTTTATCCTTCACAATGATAATTTCACTCTTCCTTCATCTCTCTGCTTCATCTTATTTTACAGACAAGTCCCCTTAAATAGTACAAAGCCACTACTGGCAAGCACACTCCTTTTCCCAAATATAAGGGGCTTTCATCATCTTCCCTCAGTATTTCATCAGCTTGTCCCAACATCAAGAGTAGTGCCCCCAAGACAACAGACAGCTGTATGAGAAGTACCACTCTGAGTTGCAGAAGCAGTACCAGAGTGACAAGGATGCCATCCCCACCAGGCCCCACTTCCTTACCTCAGCGAGTCAAGAATTCACCAAGTAGTTCTGTGAATCTGTCATGTTATTTGCTACTCTTAGGTAGTCTTCTGAGGCATGTTTGGCAGGACTACAAAGAGCAGTGAGATCTGAAGTCTGATTCATGAATTATTGGGTGGTAAGTTGAAAGAACTCCATACTTCTAAAACTAGGTTGGCTTCTTAACAAAACCTGTCATAACTGTGCCCTGACTGCAGCAGTTATGTCCTCTGAGAAAAAAATAAACAAACAAACAAACAAACAAAACCCTAAAAAAACCCCCCCAAAAAAAACCAACAAAAAAACCCAAGCAAAAAAAAATCCATCATATTTTTTGATGCATTTATTGGTGCCTCTTTCCTCTTGCAATGTGTTTTCCCTACTATTTTCCATGCAGATCACTAAGATGTCTAGGATGTTGCTTTAGGCAAGACAAACCATTCTTCCCAGAGTTAGTTCCCCTCAATGACTTCAGACCTTCCATGAATTTTTCTTCACCACTTCAAGGAAAGAGCTGTACTGGTTTCTATTAAAAATACTAAGATTCTCCTACCACCGTCTGAGTTCAGGCGTTGAGGCCTGATGTATGCGAATGAGCCAATGCTTTTATCTCACTATGGTTGTATCCCATGCAGTTCCACCCATCCCTATTCTTCTCTGAGTCCTGAAGATATTATCCTGGTCTCAGTATTTTATGCTTCAAGGCTCAGCTGGCTTCCTGCAGTAGACATACTCTGCTAAGAGGACATTTCAGAAAAGTGAAATGCAACACTGAGGAAGCTTAAGATATCTGGGTTTTGGGATGCTATATAGATTGCCATGTTCTGACTGTATGAAAAATTTTCTGTAAGACTGTGAGAATTTGAGAGAAAGGAGATGAGCAGGCAGAGGAACTCTTTCTTAAGCCTTTTCTTTTACATGTCTGCGATATTCAGCCCATTGGAGGCTGATTTCTCTGGAAAAATTCAGAAGGGATAGTAATGTAGTAATCAAATATGAATAATAATTGAAAAATGGAGAGAAATAGAGCACAGAAGATGTAGGTGAGGTGCAAGTTTCCCAGTAAAAGAAACCTGGTAATTGGTTTTTCTTCACTGATATCCCTCCCATGATGTTCTTAGAAAGAATTCATTTGTTCCATTTACACAACTGTCCATCACAAGGAACTGCTGTGCTAATAAATCCCTGCCTCTCAAAGAAGATAAGATATATCTGTCATACAAATAATACTTGAAGTGAGTTAAAGCAACAGGAGGTTAAAAAAGGAAATTAAGCCAGGGGAAAGCTTTAAAAGTGTAAGAACAGCAAATCAGCATTGGAAGACTCATCGCATGTCTGGGTAAAAATTGATAAAATGGAAAAGAGATTGTGGGTTTTTCCTGTCAGATTTACTTCAAGTAAGCTTTCAAAAATATGTCACTACTGGCAACAATAGCAAATGATGTTTTGTTTTGCTTTGTTTTGTTGTTAAAACTGCTGTGTTGCAGTCAGTGCAATGAACACTATTTTAAGTTTCCTTTCAGTGCACAATGTTTTTAACTCTGTGGTATATGATTACAAGAGCAGGGATTGCATATCTCTTTGTGTGTGTATGAAAGCAAGTGAGTCTGTTGTCAGGGTATGGTAGGTGCAAATGACCTCTCTAACAAACCTAGACTAAATAACAAAAATACCATGGTCTCAACTACAAAAGAGAGGTAGCAAATTATCTCCTATGTTTTTCAATGTAGTGTAATAAAAGTGGACAGTTGTCTAGTTTATTCATCCCCAAAACAGAAATAGGAATAACGCAATGTAATTCTCATTTTTCTCTGTCAAAATACCCTGGTTCTTAAGTTTCCAGTTCCTGAGTTTCAGTTTACTGTTTGCAGTCTAAACCCTCAAGCGTTCCCATCTCAAGTTCCCCAAATTCGAACTTCCATACTGCACCTGTACTAACACTCTGTTCCTAGAGTCACTTTCCTCCCAAGATTCACACACAAGGAACGGTGGCAGGGACTTCTGGAGTTCATCTTGTCCAACCTCCCATTTAAACAAGGGCCCCCAGCAGGTTGCTCAGGACCATGTCCAGGCATCTTTTGAATATCACCAAATTTGGAAAGTCCACAGTCTCTGTGGGTAACCTGTGCCGGTGCTTGGTCACCTTCACAATGAAAAAGTGTTTCCTGATGTTCAGAGGAACCTCCTGTGTTTCAGTTTGTGCCCTTAGTTTCTGGTGCTGTCAATGGCCACCACTGGAAAGCGCCTGGTTCCATCTTGTTTGTACCCTTCCTTCAGGTATTTATATGCAGTGATGGAATCCTCTCTGAGCCATCTCTTTCCAAGCCTGAGTGGTCCCATGTTTCTCAGCCTTTCCTTATATATGCAATACTCCTGTCATTTAATCATCTTCATGGTATTTCACTTGACTCTCTCCAGTACCTCAGTCACTCGCTCATGCTGGGGAGTCCAGAACTGGACTGAGGACTTCAGTAATGCTGAGGAGAGGGGAAGGATCAGCTTCCTCGACCTGCTGGCAACACTCCCCCTCCTAATGCAGCCCAGGATACATTGGTCACCTTTACCCCATGGACACGTTGCTGGCTTATATTCAACTTGTTGTCCACCAGACCCTCAGGTCCTTTCTTCACAGCTATTTTCTGTCTGGTCGGCTCCCAGCATGTACTGGTGCATGCTCTTCTGACCACAGGGCTGCATCCTCTTCTTCACCACGGTCCCCACATTTGTCCTATTATCTTGTCTCACCCCTCAGCTTGTGCTTCTACAGAGACCTTCCTCCTTCCCTTCACTCTCAGCCCCCATCCTCAGCCCACGTGTCTACAGTCTGCAGTTGCTCTGCAAATCTCTTTCTTTCTATTTTTAAATAGCTGACAATTCTTCCTTCCTCCCCCACCCTTGGACTCGGATTACTCTCCAGCATCCATTTGTAATTGATTCTACCTCCATTCCTGACTTTCTCCACAGAAAAAACAAAAGCTGGATCCAGGCTGCAGCTACCAGAAATCTGCCTGGATGTATTCAGAGGAAAGAAAAAGAGCAGCTGTCTGGGGTAAAAAAAGATGATGTATGATAGCCTGTATTATATAAGCAGGCATTTTTTTGTGAACTAATAATTATTGTCATCAAGGCAGAATCTGTACAAAACTGACTGGAACTCTTTCAATTAGGAATGAATGCCAACACAAAGTTTGAAACACTCAGAGATTTAATATGATTTTATTTCTTTTGTCCTGTGTCTCTTCCTACAAATAAGTATTAATGCACTTGGACAAAAGCGGGAAATATTGCTGTATTTTTAACCAGCTTTTCTTTTAGTCTTTTAGTCTTTTCTTTTAGTTCTTAAGCAGGGCTAGCAGATGTACTCTGCTACCTGCCTCTGCCAAATGAACAAATCTCTCACCCCTGCAATTCACTTCTTCTCCAGTAGTCTACCCAAGAATACTGCATTTAGCATGAAAGCAAACATTCATGAAGGCAAGCCAAACTCTCCTAAAGTTTAGGATTCTTTAGTTTCATAACATACTCCAAAAAATACAGATACTTTTCATTCAGCTGGTATGTTACTTCCATTTCAGTTTAAAAACAGGATGATTTTCCAGACAAAAATAATCTCTCTTAAGCCAATTGGCTTAAGAAGTTTAAAATACGGAATTCAGAAAAAGTATGTTGCATATGGTTGTGATTACAAAAGAGCTTTTTCATCAAATTCTATTAAAACATGCAGTGGTGGGCATAAAAACTGTCAAGGATAAAGCAGCCAAGGAAATACCCCAGAAAACCAGGAAATTTCACAGAGCAGTGCTGTCAGATCACAAGACTGTGAGTGAATTACATTATATAATGAAAGGGCTGTTTGAGTCTTTCTCTTTTTGTGTTTTTTCTTCTCATGTGCAGGCCTAAGGAATGCAGAAGGCACTATGGAAAGCTGAGGAGAGAACAGGCAGGAACAGATATGATGACTTAGTAAATGTCTGCAGATTGAGTTCATAGCAAACCTTCTGAGCAGAGTGAGAAAGAGGCAGTGACAGGAAAAAGGCTGAGGGACAAGACACGCTTGTAGTTGACAAAAATATATGACTTTGGCATATGTGGTGACTGAAACCAAGCAAGTATATAAAGTCAACAACAGATGATATGCAGATAAGGAAGAGGTAACAGAACTTGGGAAGTCTTGACGGAATAGAGAAATTAATACAGAGGCTGGGGTCTGGCTGCAGAGGCACAAATAAGTCCAGAAGCAAGAGACCAAACAGAAATTAATATATGTAACTTTCCTGGTGTAGTCACATAAAAAAATTACTGACTTTTATAGGAGACTAAAGTTCCTTCTTTAGATGAAGATGCATTGAGTGTTTTTGCAATATTTTATTTATGCTTTTCTGTCTTTATTTTTAGATTGTCATTGAAAATGTTTACAAGGTGTTTCTTTGTCTTCCATATTTTCATGTCTTCTTTCTTTATGCAAGCTCCACTGAAATGAGATCTTCTAACAACAAAAGCACTGTTGCCTATTTGACATAAGGAAAATAGAAGCAAACTGGTTACAATATTCTAGTCATCCTGAATAAATAGGTAAATGAGATTTTTTTCAAAATCTTTTGATTTCTAGATACTCCCTGAGATCTGTTTAACTTTATAGCATGGATGCAGACTGAGCTTTCCACTATGAAAGCCTGTCATCAATCTGGATGATGCTCTCTTCTTCTCCTACACTCTATTTTTAAAATAGAAAGTGTGATGATTGGAAAGAAGTAAACAATTCCAGTACTCATAGTCTCATAAAATCTCATGTCACAAAATCAGTGCCAGTTACATCCACAAACATACATAACCAGCACAATGACTGTACACACGACCATTTTAAAAATTTGAAGGTTTGAGTGTGTTTGGTGCTTGTGAAAAGGAACACTGAGAGTGTTGGAAAACTTCCATTTCTCGATAGAAGGGTTACATGGCAGGAGACAGAGCACAGGAGCCTTAACAGTGACTGACCCATTCTTGGATGCTGATTACCTGCTGTTCCCATCTTGCAAACGAGATCACCTTCAAACTGAGGCTATAAAGACACAGGTCATTCATTTTCACCAGTATTGGGCATCTGGGTCTCTTCAGCACAACATGGACATTCCCAGAGCTGCAGGCCTGCTGTGGTGATCTGAGCCCCACACTGTAACACAGTTGTCCAGAGTCGCTCAGTAGCAATAGCAGCAGAACTCTGGAATATACAGCACCCCTTATGTATTTCCTTCACCACCACAACAATGTGCTTCGCTAGTGTGGTAGTGATTGAGAACAAATCCTGTATACTTGATGCCTGGGGAATTCCTGTAACTGGACGTAGAGTTCCATGCGTGTTGATTGACCGTCTCAGTATTATTCTTGGTGCAAGGAAGGGACAAATCTTTAGCTCCTTGAACATTTCTGTCCTCTGCCATCTTACCTTGTGAGGAGAGTTACTGATCCCTTGGAGGGAGAAGTGCTGTGCTTTGTACAGGAGTCATCCCAGGCACAACTGATTAGAGATCATCACTCCTTGTGGGTGGCATACAGCCCAGAAGCTGAACTTCAGGACTTAATCTAAACACACCTACAGTCTAAAGGCTTTGAAAACCAATCTGCTTCTTCCTTCTCTGAGAAAAGTTTAAGGGAAAGGTAATAAATTTCAAAAAGATATAACAAATGGGGATGACATAACCTTTTTTAAGATGATACTTTTCTCAGCACATCTGTTTTGAAACCCAGGTTCAGGAGCAATACTCAGCACATCTCTTTGCTGCCCGCTGCATTTTTTCACAATTACAGCATTCTGCTGAAGAACTGCTGATGTATGTTTCATTTTTCCCATTACTTCACTTCTATGAGGACAAATTTGAAATATTCATTTGAACGTTAAGAGGTTAACAACAGAGTGAATTTGCTATTTATCAATAAGCAGAATTGAGTGAAACAGTCCCATAGCTTTTCATTCATCTGCTTTAACTCTGTCAGTTGTGATTCAAGATGTCATACTTAGTAACTGAAAAAAACACTTACTTTAGAGTTTAAACAGTCAGTGATTCAAAAATATGAACTAATGTGTCATAATGTAGGGGCTAAAAAAGAAGTGGATATCTCTGGAAACCTAATGTTTTAAACTGTTTGACAAAATACTGAAGAAATATTTAAAACCGTGTCATGAAGCTTGACACTTGAATGCCAAAGTAGTTTAGTTTCTGTTTCTTCTGTTTCACAGTTTTGGATCCTTTCTTGTTTCATAAGAGATTTTTCTAATACCTTTTCAATGGTCTGTATTACTGTGAAAGATTTTGGAACGGTCCTACTGGTTTGCCCATCGTTTAATTTATGTGCACTGTGTGATGTGTCCTACTATAAAAATTGTATTTCTGTTTCATGGCAAGACAGTCTCTTTTTGTTTTTTAATGGTTGCCTTGCTCCAAGTTGGGCAGGAAACAGTTTCCCTCAGAGCTACCCAGCACGCAAAGCACAGGGCAGCTCCCAGCTTATTGGAAAGGACAAGACCTTCAACACCACAGAGGTGTTGGGAGGCTGGAGAGAATGGAGAGGGGAAGAGGGGTAAAGTCTCTTCTTGGCAGCACAAGGAAGGCTCAGGCCAAGCTTAAGAGCTGACTGCAAAGAAGAAGCCCTCTTAGAAATGCAGAAGTGGTTGTGCATGGTGTGCTCAACTCAGTAAGGTACTGGAGAGGAGCTGAATGGCTAAACACAGCAGGAAGGGCTCCCTCAGCACACAGAGTGCCAGAGAATGAACTGGGTTCTGTGCCAGGCAGCAAAGCAGAACGGTGTTTAATGTTTTTGTCCACTAATGAAATCCGACTTAAAAGTTCCGAGGAATTTGACTTTTATGTAACACCTCTATGGGAATGCTTCTGCCTCAAATTGTTGCTCCATCTTGGCTAATTTGCTTTCTGCTCCTGGCATGCATACTCATGAAACTGCATCTACATTATCAAGAGCATGATAATAGGAACATTTTCTTGTCAGCTGAACAAAGTCAAAGGATTCAATGGATGTGAAAGCTGAGCATGTTGTAAAAGTAAATAAGGGCTGCAGAGGTTTGATGCACTGTTGGCATTTTGTGCCTGGCCAGCTGTAGCTGTAAAGGGAATATTTGTGCAGAAGTACTATATTCACAATACAAAATTAAATCTGAATGCATTTGTCCTAAAAACCAAAATAGACTCCTCTTATTTTCTTTGCCAGAAAACCATTAGGGATGATTCTGCCTCTGAGAAGTTGAGCTTCCTGAATGGTAGAAAGGGAAAGCAGGCTAAATGAGTTCAGAAAGTGTAAGCTATTTTATCAATGGAGAGGATAGAGGGAAGGCAGTAGTGGTAGACAGCAGGGAAACATGGTGCTGTGAAAGAATGGACAGATTTGATGCACGTGAACACTCACAGATAGGAAGAGGCGTGTCTACATGCTCATTGCAGAGTGTCCCTCACTGGACATATTCAGGAATTGTCTGGACTCAATCCTGTGCCCTGTACCCTGTGCTCTGGGACGACCATCCTTGAGCAGGGAGATTGGGCAAGACGGCCCATTGTGGTCCCTTCCAACCTGACCCATTTTGTGATTCTGTTCTTCTATGATTTGTGCCTGCTGGCATGTCAAAAGGTGTGAATAGTGGAGGGGTGGCAGTGACACAGTTATACCTGTGTACTTGGAGGACAGTGTGCAATTGCTCATTGCCATTGGTGATAGTTTCAATTAAACTTTCCTTTGAGGTCAGAATACCTTAAAGTAAACCCCCACAGTTATGGAGTTCAGCACAAAGGGTCCTCAAATGGGATACTGGTAGAGACTGTCAGAAAGCAAATTACTGCATTAGATCATCAAAACTGAAACAATGTAATGAAAAATCCTTCCTTTGCAAGCATTTCCCCAGTAGAGTACAGTCAAACATGCATTTTGCTATGTCTTCTGCCAGCATTACTGTCTCTGTCACAGAATTATTAGGGGGCAATGAATTTAGGAACAAGGAGCTAAGATGAAAAGCTGTGTATTACAGTACGTCCTCCTTTAAGAACACGAAATAAATTGTGATCTGACAGGATATTAGAAAATCATCTGCAGAATCTGCAGTAGCCACTAATATTTATATTCCTACTTAAAGGGACTCAGGGCTTAAATTTTTTATGCTACAATAATATTTTATTTCCTTTAACTAATTATTTCTCTATAAGGTCAAGAACATCTTTTTTCTGTCTGCACTAATGCTAATAAGGCCAACAAGACAACTGCATATTCCAGGTTCCTTTTTTGTTTTCTTTATGAAGATAGCAAAGGACTGAAACATGTTAATCAAATAATAGGCATCAGACAACTTGTTAGGGAAAACAAGGAACTTTTGACAGACAAAACTCAATCGCTCCACAGGGACAACGAATTTTTTGTTCAGAAGTGCACAGTTTTCTCATTTCTTTCTTTGTCTTGTTATTCAGAAATAGAGCTGCAGAGCCATAGAAGAATTTCATTTGAAAGGATCTCTGGAGGTGTCTAGTCCCACTCTACCTTTGAGCAGAACCAAATGAAAAGCTGCGTAAGGTTGCTTAAAGCCTTGCTCAGGTGACCTTTGAAGCATTCTAAGGATGGCGACTGCAAAACCTGCCTGGATGACCTGACACTTACAAAGATACAGAAATAATCACCTTATTTACATGAAATGGAATAAATAATTGCATGCTAATACCGCCACAACCACCATTTTATTATTTTTCTGATTTTTATTACTTACTTAGCTAAGCATACTACTATCATGATATACAAAACGAATTGCAGATTAAAACTAAAGCAATGATTTTTTCTTTTTTAAACAAAATGAGATGTATATGTGTCTTAGCTTTTACAAGTCCTCAACTCTGCTTGAAGAGAATTTTCCTCATAGCAGCATAGGTCCCAGAGAGAGACGGGCGCTTTTTGAACAGTCTCAGCTTTTCCAGATTTTTTAGCCAAGTAGCCAGCTCTTTTTCTTGCTGATAGGCCATCATTTGTCCTTACATGTGCTCTTCATGTTTTTTTTTTTTCTGGACAAGGGGCAAAGTCATCAGTCAATTCCTTCCACCCTACCCTATAAATAGAACACTTGTCCAGTTATCTGAAAAAAAAATCAATATTTTAACCTAGTTTATTTCAATAACATATCTTACACTTTTTCTGGTTTTTTCTGCACTGATTTTACAGGTATGTTATTTGTCCACACCAAAGTCACAGATGAGAGAATACCGCACACACATGATAAATGGTTTCTCTCCTGTTTATTTGTAGAGATTCAAATGCAACTCTTGAACAGATCTTACATTTTATAGATGATCAAGACAGGTTTTTCTCCTGTCAGAAAATCCTTTGCAGCTGGAGCTCTCAAATAGCTGAAATTCTCATTCCTGACAGAAAGAGTGGTGCATGGAATGAGAAACGCTCCTTCAAAGTCTGTCTGAGATCCTGATGGAAGATTTCCAGGTGTATGCTGACCTGGATGTGCCATGATTTGAGCAGGAAGGGTTTGCATGGTGTATGGCTACTTTCCCAACTTAAAAAACAAATTAAGCCTCAGATGGCATACTCTGTTGAGTTATAGATAAACAACCTCATTTTCATTGCAAACAGAATAATCACACAGTGTTATCTGTGATTTTTTTTTTCAGGTAGATAATTTTGAAAGTACTTAATGATCCTGACACAAAGATTGAACTGTAAATTGACACGAAATGTTACCAGACATAATTGGATACAAGATGGCTTCTGAGACTGGAAGCCTGCAGGTCATTAGGCTGTGAATTCCAGACACTCTTCGTGACATCCATCATGTGTTAAATAATGTGTTCTACCTGGGCTGCATATGATCTGTTGAGAGGTGTTAAAATGGCCTGAGAGCTGGCAGCTGCAGGCACCTTAGGTAACAGGGAAAAGAAGTCAATAAAGCTGACAATGTTTTATGTCCATAAAAATTAGGCTAATGAAAAAGCTTTGTGAAAACACATGTTGTTGAAGTTAATGTTTTTTGCTGTGCTTAATCTGACTCCAAAAAGAATTGCTAAATTATTGAAGATTGTGGAGTTTTGTGATCTGCTATCTACATGCAACATAAAAATACATTTTTTCATGAAGGTCACTATGTTCTCTTTTCTTGGAATTAAGAACTAATTATTCTGTTTACGGATCTTTGCTCCCCCTTTAGTAAAGAATTGCTACCAATGCATATTCTTTCTCTTCAGACAATTGATCTTCATGTGGTGTCTCTGTCTCATAGATTTATCTCTTGTGAGAGGTGAGTTTCCTTCCTCAGACCTTGTCAACACTCAGATTGAGAACATGCAGATTCTGTTAGTGCATCAGGTTAGAAAACTACATGAAGTTTTCCTTTTTATTTTGACAGAACAATCAAGTTGTATAATTTTAGAAGAAGAAGACATGAATGCTGTCCCAACCACCTACGTTTTGGCAGAAATCCTGATGTCAAACAGGCACTCTGATTTGTGTCACGATTGTTGTTTGCTTTGTGCCGTATGGAGAAAATTCAAATAATTTCACTTTGTAGTCATTTGATAGTTCTTGCATATTTTGCAACACTGATTCAGTGCTGGAAATACCTAATTAAAATTTTAAGGAGGAAAATGTATATAATTGAGTTCTATTATCTGTCACTAACTTAGTCCCATTTTTTCTTTCCTCTTTTTGAATACTATTTAAAATATTCTATTTTTAAAAATCAGAATATTCCTTTTTTTTTGTTCTGTAAGTTAGTAGAAAGACTGTGAAAAACCATTGATCAGACCAGTTGAGATTACATTTTCCATGACATATTTTACAAATATGCATTTTAACAATTGACATCAGTTTTCAACTAGATCATGAAAAACAAATCAAAAAGGACTGACTGAAATAGGTCTGCAGTACTCTATTTTACAGAATTTTAATGACAATTTTAATTTTCAATTCATGCTTTATTATAGTGCTTCTAATATCTTAATTCTTCAAAAGGAAATAAAGATGCATAAACTAGAAATACCATTAAGACAGAGTTCTTTTCTCTTTGAAAAAAATTTCAATTCACAGTGAAATCAAGCAAGCTCTGAATGATAAAACGAATCTTTAGGCAAATGCTTAAAATCAGTTTGGTTGGATGGTGCACAACCAAACATGTATGCCTGTGTTTCTATGTACAGAATTGTAGAACTCACAGGTCCAGTAATTGATATCAAGCTCTGGTGTTTAAATTTCCTTATTTTAATAATCTATGAAAACCTTCCTTCTGTAATATAATAATTTCAGAGAAGGGGTCTGCAGAATTGGGACAAATGATCAGTTATGACACACATGCCGCTCAATTTTGTTCAGCCACCCTTTCGTTCTTTCTTGTTGGGAGAGGCTAGCTCTCGTCTGACACAATAAATATGTGCCCAAGGAAACCCTCTTTGAGCTTTCCTGTTTTCCAGTGGCAATACTGGTTCACAGGGACTGTTCTGGCTGACAGAACCACTGAAACACAGTGTAAGTCAGTCATAATTTATTGCCACCCCACCTTCTCTGAAGAGTTCATTGAGCAAAATGAGGTCAAAAGCAGATGATACAGAGCCAACTGCCTCCTTATATACAGCAGCTGGAGGTGTTGCTTCTATAGAGGAGCCAGCTGTTGACTGTTCAGGACAATTAAAAATTTTTATGTGCTGCTAAGCATACAAGGTACAACAGAGGCAGAACAGAGACAGGTTCAAGGCTGGTTGTTAATATAACTATTTCAAAGGTTCATGCTTTGCATTACACAATGCATCTATAAAGTAGGCCTTGAGAAAATATATTCCATAAAAAGTCTTCTACTAGTACAAGTTGAAGGATGCTAAAAATAACAAAACTGTTCCTCCAGTAAGTGAACAGCCAAATGGAAAACCTTCATTTCCTGGCTTTTGTATTCTCCATTCTGCCTTCTGCCTCTCTCCTTGTTTCTGCTGAAGTGTCCAAAGTGCTGCTATATGCCCCTCTTCTCTTGGCTCTCTATAAATGGAATCTTCCCAAATCAGATTTCTCAGCTCTTCCAACAGATACCTAAATCCTTGGAGATCTAATTGTCTTAAGTTTAGAGAGAGCTCTGCAATTTAGATGACATAAATATTATTGTTACTGTTATTAATGTCAGACAGCTGAAAGACATCACACTACCTAGAAAGTCATGCAGATATCTTCACTGAAGAGGAAATGATCTTCATTCCTTTACCAGGAATCATACAACATCCTTAATTGGAAGGGACCCAAAAGGATCATCAAAGTCTAGTTACTGGCCCTGCACAGGACCTCAAGAATCATACCATGTCCCTGGGAGCATTGTCCA
>VZTJ01004502.1:0-107718 GCA_013397795.1 Orthonyx spaldingii
AATATAAATTTGGGTGACATGACACATGGATATTATCGGTATATAGGTGGAAGCTTTTATTTAATATTGGAAGGGGATATTTTTTATTATGAATATTTATATTTATTACTTTTGGGGCAGGATATCATATAGGCTAATGTTTTGTTACAGATTTAGTGAGAAATCTTTCGGAAAGAAATCCAGTCTGCTTGGATGATGCACATGAAGATGTAGCACCACTCTAAAGAGGCCAAATAAGTTAATTACAAAATTTCAACTGTGTCTTCAATAACCTCTCAGCTCTCAAACTCTATGTTTCAACACTGTGCAAAATTCTGGGATAGCCATGATTTTGTTCAGAAAGTAGAATGTTTTTTCAAATTGGTGGCAAAGACGTACCTCTGTCACTCCCACCATCTTCAAAACTGTCTCCCTTAAACAGAGTTAGCCAATCTCTCTGACTTGTCTAATGGTGCTCTGGTTTGTTAAAGGAAATTCTGTCTCATTCTGTTATCTCTTTGTGTATTTATCTCCAAAGGTCTGTGAGTACAGAAGAGATGATATTTCTCAGCCCTTCTTTGGGGAACTGATCTATAAATGGAACTGCAGAAATGGGGAGGGAGGAAAGGGAAACAGGATGTGACTTGGGTACCTGCATAGTGACCACAGATGTCTGCTGCTAGACAGACACTGACGTCGAGTGGATCATGCCCTCCAATTAGTGCACAGAGAAACAACAAGGTTGGGATTTCTGAAACTTCTCTGAATTGGATTTGCTTAACAGATGTCATTAGTAAAAGTAATCGAAAAAGTTTTGAACCCTCTTCCAAGCTGATGCCACTTATGATGTATCTTCCCCACATTCTTGTAGGGAAGCTGTTTTTGATGTTGTCCCATCCATCTTTTTACAAGGGAGCAAGAATTCTTTGCTAAGTATTCCTCTTTCAGGTTTTTGTCCTCTCATCTTCTGAGATTTAATGAAGTGAACATTCAGCAGAATAGTTTGGTATTTTTTGAAATTTTGAATTTTTTGAAAATTCTTCATTTATCCAATTGAGGCCTTTCTGTGATCATGAAGAAACAAAAACTATTGTGAGCTACAGTTTACACTGTTAAGGGGTTGATATGGGTCAGTTCTCTAAGGTTATTCTTAGTTCGACTGCTATGTAAACTGTTGATGTCACTGACTGGAAGCTGCTCTCCAGGACATTATATATATGATAATTATATGACAGAAAATGCAACATATAGTTGGATCTGACCTTCAAGTTCACTGGCTTAAAAAAGGAAAAAAATGTCTGTAAGAAATTTGCTGGTTTTCCCATTACTAAGATGTAATAAATGCCTTCAAGTTTATACTTGGTCTACAGCATATACAAGAGTCCTCACATGGACAGCAGTGCCTATCCATCTTTAAGCTAGGGTACATTTTAAGTCTCAATGATCACTGCCTCCAGAAAACATTTTTGAGACAAAACAAGCAAAGTCTTTTACATAACTAGACAATCATCCAATACTAGGATCTTCACTCTCACATAAACACTTCATGTTTTTTTGCAAAGGAATCTGAGATAGATTTTTCTGAGAAATAACAAATCATCAAAAATTCATTAAATAACAAACCAGGGGAAAGCACCACTTCCTCACTCAGCACATTTTCCTTGATTTTCATAAGCATTCATATTTACAGCTGCTGATACTGCCACAGGAGCAGTTTTTTTGCTGGTTTTACTTCCTCTTCCAGGCGAGCAAGCACAGATGCAAAATGCAAGCTCATTTCTAGGCTCTCTTATACATCACCAGTTTGCCACATTCCAACCAGTCATAGTTGTGCAACACCCCATCAGGGTACTGGAATTACCACAGTGTCACAGACAGTTTAAGTAAGGATCAAGGAGCTGTACAATTTTAACTTATGTTTTTTATGTACAATTAAATGATGCATGACATGGAAATAAGCCAGCTGTACTGAAACTGAACAAACTAACTGTTCTGATGCAACAGTTAAGCATCTCATCAGTTATAAAATGAAACAGGTTTAAAGCAAAAACTATATTTAGAAGAGAATGCTTAACATTGTAAAGTAGCAGGCTCAAAGGATCATTTTTGAATATTAAGGAAATGTACTCATTCAGTCAAGTTTTCAAAAGAATTCCTGGCACCAAAGTGTTCTCTGTTTGCTTTTTCACCATGTTTTAAGAATAGATCACTCTTAGGGGGAAGAAAATTCTATGTGCAAAACACTGCATGAAACTAAACAATCCTTAAACATGGCTAATTTCCATGTGGAGCTGATGATTTAGCCACTGTCCTCCTTCAGCAGAGGAGAAAGAACTGCCTGTCTTTAGTTTACTTATATAAGATGAAAAAAGCGAGTGTGAATTTGATCTTGCTTCAGTTTACTTCAGTGGCAAAACTCTTGCCATGACTTCAGTGGGAGTGAGACTGCATCTTAATTCATTCAATGTGGAGAAAAACAAATCAGCTGAGAATAATGCTCTTGTTTATTAGATTTGAATTGCTACCATAGTTTTTTTAACAGTGCTAAGTAAATCCTGTTTTAAAAGCCAAAGGTTGCCTTGAGTTGTGCTTTTTCCTATGTGCTGTGTCACAATGCAGGATTCCTGGTCCTCTGACCAAGTCACCACTGTTCAAAGCAAGCATGGCTTGTTCTGGGGCATGGCCACATTCCCACATGGGAATGATATGTGTTTGTGGATGTCACTGGTGACAATGTCCAAACTGGGATGCGGCATGCCCCCCAGCCAAGAAACCAGGGTGCACACTTTTGTAATATAAATTAATTCACTGAGAACATCGAATATGCATACTAAAATGTCCGTGAAAAGCAGCAAAGTAAATCCAATCAATAGGGTTAAATTTGCAATTAGGAATCTCTATTTCTGCAGGGAAGTTTTAGGATAGCCACAAATTGAAACAAGTTTAATTTTTTTTTTTCTTTTCTTAGAAGGCAATCAACCTTCTGGTCTGGCTATTCTCTACTTCTCCCTATGAAGTAAAACCTAGAAACACACACACAAAATATGTATGAAAGTACCTCTCAAAGAATTAGAGAAGATTATTACTCAAAAGATATACAGAAACAAGACTGTCTACGCTGTATGAATTAAACATATATGAATTATGACACAGATCCTTCCATTCCTTAGTAACAACACTGATGCCGTCCTGAAAATGACATTAATGAATGAGACTGGTATATGAAAACCTTCTGCATCTGCTCTAAAGGTTGGAATGAGGATGTTAAATGAGGCAGCAGACAACGAGGATATGCTGCTTAGGGAAGCGGAATGTCACTTCTGTGCTTGAGGAGTTCTGCAGTTTGGATGAAGGTCACAGGTTATCTCCAGCTACATGAAAATGAGTGATAAATACACACTGTTTCTCTTAGACTGAACGCAGTGCTAGACGAAGAGTATTAAAATATGGAATATTACTCAAAAGTCATACCTTGGTTTTCTAAAGATTGTAATCTTCTATTAGAAGACAGTTTGTTATCTTCTCATTAAAGCTATAACATAATAAAAAAAGCACCTCAATCTTGTAAAAGTATCTAAGATACATAGATTAAGTAAGGTCTATGCAGTGAGAGAACCCTAAAAACATCACAAGAGCAGTGATGATTTCTGGGATAGCACTGACATGGACCAATATCAAAAAGCTAAGTCCTAAGTGTAGGAGAGAATTTTTCAACCAATGAATCAGGGAAAATGCGGGAGTAAAGCATGAGATATGTGATTAAAGATCATAGCGTATTATATTAACACAGGTGGAGAATGTATGATTTTGATTCTCTGTTACAACATATTTTAATTGAATTGTGTGTAGTTTTAGTATTATTACAGACCTGATTTTATGCGAACACATTTTTAGACTGGGGCAAACAAGAAAGGAAATCCATCGTATGACATTACATTGATACCCACATCACTCACTAGAATATCTTATCATTTCCAGCACAGATTCCCACTCCTTAAGATGAAAACCCAAAGAAGATGAAAATTTATAACTGGCATTCAGAGAAGGTCTAAAATTTTAATTGTTGTCCGAATGCAAAGAAACTATGGCATGCTGTGGTTTATTGAAGCACTCCTGCAGTTATAGATGCATCTTTAACTACTCCAACCTCTCCCTCTTCCTTCATCCACCACTGACTGATGCAGCTGGGAAATTCAGTAATTGCAGAGCAAAGTCCTGCTTAGTTCCAGCTCTCCTGCCCCAGCAAATGCTCAGCTCTTCTGGAAAGATGGAGCTATGCCATAAACCCATTGCACCTGAAAGGAGATGAAACCTTTTCTTAAAAAACACGTGTGACCAGGTTTTTGGAACTGCCTGATGTGGCCAGTTTTCATCTGTTTTCCATAAAGAAGGAAAGGGGTTCTATAAAGAACCCTGTATTCTCCTCCTGATGATATTTCAAGTCTTAATTCCAAAGAACAGAGATGCCAGGACTTGTCAGTGACATGACTAACAATTTTATGAGAACTGGCAAGACAGTTCATTTCTCCTACATCTTATTCTTAGAAACCTTGGAATTATTTTGTCTGAAATCCTTGGGGGGAGGGAGTTAGATTTAATTCTGACAGCTATATTAAATATATAGTACCTCTCACATCCTGTTATCAACAACAAGAACATGTCTTAATTGTGATAAGCCATACTGGAATCATTTACAATACGTAAGTGTGAAGAAAAAGCAGTAAATTTTTCTTGTTCCATGTGGAAAAATACCCACCTTCCTCCCCCCACCCCCCCAAAAAAAGACAAGGCATAATAAATTCTGGTAATACTCTTTCTTCTGGCTTTTCAGTTCCATCACAGCTCTCCAAATTAAGATTTATGTGCTATTTTGCATCTGTATCTGTTGTTGATTTTTCCCCCCCTACAGGGACATAGGTGGATAAGTTTGGACAGGAAACTGTACCCTTCAAGCCAAACTGAAAGGTTTATAAAGTTGCTAATAAAAGTTTGGGTCAGGGCCTAAATATCAATCATCTGCTCATTGTCTTTTTAAACGAGCTCAGGCATTTTCCCAACCGCTCCCAGCAGGTCTCTGCCACTATTTTAAACTAAGTTTTCAGCCATTTCTTTTTTCCTTGTGTTGACCTCAATAATTTTTCTTTCTCCCCCTCTTTACCTGCCAAATGCATCCATCAGGATTTTGCCAAAGGCTATCTGCTTTTGAAGTTGAGAGGAATTCACTAATCGTGAGTGTCAAATCCACAATAAATGCCATCGCCATATGGTATATGCTGCTTTTGGGAATTATCTCAAAAGGCCTAGCTGTGAGCAGGCCAGCTGTATGTTAGGAGGGTTTTAGTGCTAACTTTCATAACTCATGTCAGGTCTTTCAGTTTCTGTATTCATTGGCTTCACTGAGTGCAACTGTTTCCTGAATTTATAAAAACGTTGTCAAGATCCCTTGATCTTGCTTCCTCTGTCTCTCTCACACAAACACATCCGAGCACATCTATACACAGTGGAACAGCACGCACAGTGGCATGCATATCTAGCAAAAGAGAAGCTTGTAAATAAATAGCATGTCATTCTGCTTACTCAGTAAATTCCTCTGGGTGTTAAACTCATGATAAACATATCATAAGCACTGATGAAGGCTTTACAGCTTGTCCCATCACACCATCCTGAGTGTAATTCTGCAATGCATAGGAAGACATAAGTTTGAAAAACAGAGCAGAAATAGCTCCCATAAGGGCTGGGTGCTGACATAGTTGAAACATAACTAACTGGAGAGCATTTGTTTTAGCTAAAGCAGAGAGCATCAGTGACATATCTTTGTGCCTGTGGAGGTGTACTGTACATTCAAAGCAACAAGAAATCTACCTTCTTTAAAAAATTGCCCATTAATACATAAATATGTCTGTGTTTAAACCCCTCAGACAGTACCATTCTTAAGAACTACACACAAGACTAAGTAATTCCACAGAAAAACACGCTTTGGTGATCCACAGAAGCAAAGCGAAAGAAAACCACATAGAAGGAGTTTAACTTACCAACTTAGTGATAGAAAAAAAATTAATACAAAAATACATGTCAGTCCCTTGAAATACTCGAGACAGCTCTCTCCACTTTCTCTGATGCTCTAGGAAGACACAGAATGTTCACACCTTCCATGTCTCACATCATCCCCACCAGCCACATGGGAATGTCTCCAATAGGCCTCAGAGTGTTTCAAGTACCACTCCCCTCTAATTTATGTATAGTCTGTTAACATCCTCTTGGAGCAAACAGAAATAATAGTTCTAAAAGACAGTTATATTTAAGAATCATGTGCCCTTACACAACAAAAAACTCCAGAATTTAATACTGTCCCTAAGCAGAATTCATCCATCCTTAAGGCTTCTATTATGCATTTCTGGGACAGTGTTTTGCTTTCCTAGTTAGTAATACAAATGAACTGCTGGCAACATCACATCAAAACGAAAGTGGCAGAATCATAAAAACTACTGAAAAGTTTACCTTTATAGGAAAGTTTCAGTCTTGGGATATTTTGTTTTGATGTTCCAGTGACTGGAAGGAACAGCATTACTAAAGACAGCAGGCTGCAGGCATGTGGCACTTGCAAAGCTCTCATTCTGCTCTCCTCTTCTGTATCTTCTTTTGCACTATGGTGAAATATCTCCCCACTTTTCAAACAATCCAAGTGTTATCTGAAAGAAAAAAAGAAAACATCTGTAGATCTGCATTACTGCATAAATAATAGTTCTGCAAGCAAGCCAGACCCATCTTTAAAGAGCAGGTCATTTAATTTCTTTGTTACAAAAGTATTTTTTCCTCCAGTACAAGTAAAAATATTTTGTTTCTTTAATACTAAATTTACACACTTTGACATTGGAAAAATATGTAAACTTTTCAAACACCAGTGTCTAGCTTAGCTAAATTTTAAGCACAAATTAAATTAATGCAGTATCCATAAAAAGAACATTTTTGCCATTCAAAAGTGGCCATGCAACTTGTTAGTTCGTACCAGTCCACTGGATATCTTAATGTTTTATAACTCTTTTTATCTCAGTACAACAGCTATTGCATGTTTATGCTATGACTAGAATGAACTGTAATGTCTCGGATGCTATGGGGGTACAAGTTGAGTTAACAGCAAGTACATACCCATCAAAAACTTTCATAAATAAACTAAGAAAATTGGATAGAGCAAGCAGTTGTGTTTAGTTTTAATAGAGAAAAAAAGTCAATGCAGATGACAGATTTAAAACTGCTTTCAGTATGATATTTCCAGCAGAATAATTGTCTCAACTCATCCACCAAAATGTCCTATAAACTTTAATGAGTGTTTCAGTCTGGGGTCAATAGGCTGATGTGGGAATTTGTTAGCACAGTGTGCAACTAAGCCAGCTTTGCAACACTTTCCACTTCATAAGAGTCATTGATATTCCATAAATCTTGAAGTGTTTTACAAATGAAAGCAATTATCACTGTCCTTATTTTCCCTATGCAAAAACGGAACCATAAAGCTGCAGTGAACCTATTTCCTCAAGGTCACAAGCCAGCACAGCAGTTGAAAAGAAAACAGTAACAGCAATCCTGATGTCACTTGTACCCAGCTATCAAGGATCCCTTTTGCCCAATAACTCGAGTTTTGCACATGAAATTATTTGAAATGGCATCTTGAGTTCTGAAGGCAAAACTTCATCGTTAATAAATCACAGAGATCAGAGTATGAAAATATTTGTGAGACCAGATCCTTCTCCCTGCAAGTGCATGATGCCAGAGGTCAAGGGAGATGGCTGGTGAAATGACAAATGTCAGTGTTTGAGTAAGGCTGTAAAACCAAGGAGTAAGGAAATGTTATGGTTAGTCAAGAGATTAATGGCTTATGACTTGCCATGAAAATTCTTTTCTGAAAGGTACTGGAACTGCCTGATTAAAAGAGCAATCCTAGAGCCCACATCAGCCAGCACTTGCACAGACATCAAAGGAGAAGTTCCTTGCAAGCCCATGAGAGATGCAGCACAGCTTGTGGCCCCTGAGCCTTTCCACTGGTCTGGCATTTGAGCTCCTGCAGGTCTGGGTCAGGCAACTCTGTGAGCTACAGCAGCACCCAGAACCAACTCAGCACCCCCTGATGCAGGCAGTTCATCCTTTCTGGCATGAAAGGATGGAAACAGAATCCCTTCAGTTCTCTCTAACAGAGGAAATTTCTCTCCAGATGAAACTTGGGCTTTCTGAGCCTCCAGACCTTCTGTCAATAGCAAAAGACAAGGAAGCATGCAAGAAGAGCACGATGGTGAAAGAGAGAAATAATTTGTAAAAATGCCCAAAGCGTAGTTCCTATTGCAGAACATTGAGCTTCTTTCTTCTCAGTCCCCTCTTCAACATTCACATTCAGTGTCTGAAATACTACTCTTGGCCAAGTGTGAGTACATGTTTGTTGCTTTGCTATTTCGATGCTGGACTTCTCTGGGACCACCGTGCCCACCCTTGGTAGTCCCCTTAGCTCAGGAGCTCCAGTGCTGGGCCGGGCAGTGGCAGCTGTTTGCAGGTATAAACAGACGGACCACTTGCCATTAAATCAGAGATCTTTATTCCTCACAGAGGAAAAAACAAGGTGCAAAGAACAAACTGCAAGATGGTAAACCTGGCAAAAAGGCCCTGACCGTCTGTCGCCTGGGCTTCTTATGCCTTCGGTCAGGGGAGGGCAAGGCGCGAGATGAGCCAATGGGCAAATGACTGACAGTGACATCTGGCCAGTCCTGGGTAAACAGGGGAGGGACCTGTACAAAACAGCACTAAGTATGATCAGACCCCTGGGATAAATCCCCGGCAGTCTGCCACACTGCTACACATGTTCAGGAGAGAAAACAGACAAACATGAAATGCCTGTTTCGTCTTTCTCTTCCCTTTATTACAGTATGAGATCCTAAGAGAAGACCCCTACTTCTTCTGTGCCAACACATCTATTTGAGGGTGGACCACAAAGGACTGATGTGGATTAGACTATCCCATGGTTAAATCACCTTTAAGAAATTTATTTAGGGGGGAAGAAGAGGAAAAGGAGGGGAGGGGAGGAGGGGAAAGAAAATATGAAAATGAGACACCAACCCTGTTGATCTTCAGCAGCATGATAGTGACAAACCATACTTCAAAAAGAAACAATTAAGAGGGAGCCAGTCTCACTGCAAGTATGTTGAGAAGTCGTAGCCTGAAGGTCTGGGCCTCAGCCAACAGGGAATTCACCAAAGGATTTGGGACTTATTTTCTTGAGGCAAATTACTGTGAAGAATCAGGACTAAATTTTACTAAAACACCAGTTGTGTCAATGCACTGTCATTTGCTGAATTGATTGAGAATCAGCAGCAAACTTGGGCCTTTGGCCATAGCTCACAACCTCACTTTTTCATGTAGTTTTTTTTGCTAATGGAAACCTTCCTTTCTTTTGGTTGGTTTTTTTTTTTTTTTTCTTCCCTTTCCCCTTTTATTTGAATAATGTCTGTGAAAAACCATTTGCTTTCACAAGGCGGTTAGTTTACACTGGAGGCAGCTGCTCTGTGAGCTTGAGCCAACCCTGTCCTGTCTTTAGATTCATTGCAATCTGGCCAGATTGTCACATATATTTTTAGTTTATGATGATCCTCTAATACAATTCCAGCTTCCACACAGAGTCCTTCCAACAGTCTAGCTCAGGTTAATGAACTTCAAGCCAACTAGCTTGCCATTAATCTTCAGGAAATATCCTTCCTCTCTGTAGCATATGCAATGTCAATCAGTCCTGTGCTGAAAAGACCCACAGTCACACTTCTCAGAAGCAAACAGTCCCATGGGCAGAAATAAAATATAAAACCTAAAAGCAAATTTGACTCTCCTATTCTTTCCTCCCCTCAAAAGTAAGAGGAATTTGGTCAGAGCAGGAAAAATTACTGGTTTGTTTAGTTCTTTCATACTTCAGCTAAGGACCAACACATTCTAAAACTTCCTCACCATGAATAGATCCAAAATAAATGAGGAAAAAGAGCCTGAAAAGAAAAATGCTGAGGCTAAAGCTGCTTCCCCACCTTGGCTTTAGCTAGGAAATAGCACTGCACTGTGTTAACTATCACCTGCAAGATCGACCGGGGAAGGAAGCCATGCATACACCTCACTGAAACAGGGGCATTTCCAGTGGAATAAAGGAGCTTTTATTTGCCCCATGTAGGGGTGGGAGGCACAAGGCTGAGGAGGGGCTGAGCAGCCTGGCTCCATCCTGCTAGAACCTCCCTGCGGGGCCCATAAATTCAAAATGGACTGTGGGTTACACTGCCAAAAGGGAGAAAGTTGAACTGCTGGTGCCCTGCCATCCTGACAGAGAGAGGCGGCTGGACCTGACTGGCACATGCGTGATGTCACGTCCCTGAAATGAGGTGTCACCTCCCTGCAATTGCGGAGGGAGATTTAGCGGAGCCTATAAAACAGATTGCTCCGAAGCTACTGTCTGAAACAAGAAAACCTGGAGCCAATTTACTAAACATAATTTATTCCAGGCCCTTTGTGGCAATAAACAGAGCTCTTCAGCCTTCTCAAACACACAGACAGTAAGGAGCTCTGCGCTTATGGGAGCTTTTTCAGATCATTCAGCTCAAACCTATCTCAATGCAAAATCTTGCATTCACAAATACTGTGTAGTTTCTGACTTCTCCTGGCGTCATGAAGTCCAGAGCTGAAAGACTGTGACCCATTTGCAAGCACACACTTTTTAAACTGTATTCATCTAGCTCTTGGTTAATTCTGTAAAAAAAATGTTTATTGAATTGAAGGATAATTTAAAACCTGTTTCCAGCACTAGTTTTCCAAGGTCATTTTAAAATTCAGAATTTTACATTCCAATAAAAAGTTATGGCCCAGTTGTAGTGAATCTAATAGCGATGTTGCAAATTGTGACAACTGAAAATCTAGAGCAACCTAGTCACTATAAGCTTATAAATTCATTATAAACTTAATGAATAAGTTGCCTAGGCCATGTAGCCTTAATATATAATTTACTATCACTGATGCCAGAGTTTTTCTTTCTTCTCCTCATCCATCCTTGTTTGAGATCTTGGGGTTTTATGTTATTTTGGTCTATGGAGTCAGAAGAATGCAAAAGATGTCCATTCCAGACATTAAGAAAATAGCATGAGTAGCCTGTCAGACAAACATATTGCCTTAGAAGAGTTAAAACTAATCAGCTACAAGAAGAAACAAAAATTACGATTCAGATTTATTGAAAGGTACATTATCTCTTTATTAAGTACATGCACTTTATATATATGCACACAAATATGCAGCACATTACTTTAGCTACAAATAGAGAGATATATGTGTCCAATGCATTATGTAGATGTCTCACCTTGAAATTATCATACATATTCCAAAAGAAAAATTACTGTGGTTATCTACTGTGTGGTTCACAACTGTACTATAATCAGGAACTGGATATTGAATTGTCTTTGTTAATGAAAGGGAAATCTACAAGCATATATGACTCAGATTAATAACTTATAAAATCAAATAAACTAAAAATAAAATTACATCTTTAGACGTACTTAACATTCTTAACTTAGTTCTGCAACTTAACATTCTTAACTTAGTTCTGCAATAACAAAGATGACATTCATCCAGAACACAATGAAACTATGTTCTTGTACCCCTTAGATGATCTGTTGGTATATTATTTGGCAGAAGATGCTTTTCTCTTCATTGTGAAATCTCAGTTAAAGCTAACTCCATACAAGAACTGGTAAACAGTATTATTCATCACTATTCTCCTACTTATTAAGTAGGTTTTGTGCTGTTTATAGTTCAGAAAATGTTCTCTTTCAGGATTTGGAAAAATAATGCTTCTTATATAAACCCCAGATCAGCATTACCTCATTTCCCAACACCAGGAAAAATGAATGAAAAAACAGACAAAGGTACAATAAAAAAAAATTACATGAGCCTACAGTAGGTGATTTTTTTATTCATTTTGTTTTGCTTAAATCATTATATTTATTGTACCTGGTTTAGATGGGGTTTCGCCACAGAGCAGTCTTCACTATTGTTAAATATCCAAATGATTAGCAAAGACTCATAAGAAGCATAACTCAGCTTATAATGAGTTTTACAAAACTTTTAACTTTTACTGAGCTCCTTACAGGATTTATACACTATCCATTCAACACCAATAACCTGGAATGCAAGAAAAATCACTGCTCTGATTCCCACTTGAGAAGAAGCAAATAGAGCAAAGAAAAATGAAGGGTCTGAGAGACAATGAGGATGCAACTGAGGGAACAAAGAGTCAGCAAAAAATCTGTTTTTATTGCAGAGAACCATCTGATAATAAATAAAACTCCGTAACAGAGAGAGATAATACATTTGAGGATTACACTGGATTTTTTGTTCAGTGAGATGAACTCAAGCTAAAGTAAAAATGGTGACTAAGCAAGTGAAACATGAGAGAAGAAGAAGGAAGGAACTCCCTTATTTTGTTTACTTTTTCATACTTTTCGGCATCTTTCTGAACTGAATCTACAGGTGGAAGCATTTCTAACAGGCACGTAGTCTGTTTGGAGATAAACACGGTAGAAATGGGTAATCTTTACAGAATGGTCTGTGCCACATTGCTCTGAAGAGCTTATTTGACCATGGAATTTACTCTTGGGCACCTAAAATTATACACGTAGGAAATGAGCACTTCATGCTCAAAAGATACCAGGATATTTTTTAGGTCAATGTCAGTGAGGTCAGGATTACATCCAAAGATTTCACACAGACACAGATGCAATCTTTTCAGAATGCGGCAGATAGACAGCCATGCACACAGATATGTTATGTATCATTACAAACGGTGACTCTGAGAAATTTTATCTGTGGCATTATATCTTTTGGACATATAACACATAAGTCCAAGACTGACGATAAAACAAATGCTATTCTCTAACCCTTATTATTTGTACATTGTGTCTCCTTAAAGAAAAAGAAAACCAGACTCATAAGTTTTTTGTATTCTATACACATTCTCAAACACAGTATCTATGGTTCAATAAAAAGGATGGGATGGACAGCAACTTGTCATCTGATAATGATATTGATAAGAGGAGGTAGGTGTATGAATAAAATGTCCCACCAGCCAGATGTGCAGCTGGGATCTTTGCACAGAAATATCAATATGCCTTTCACTCTAAAGTTAGATGCATATACATCTCTTACGGATTCTTTTTCCTCTTGTTTTTTCTTGTTTTCTTTTGGAGAAGGAACTATGACTTCAGGCATTACGTCCGTAATAACAGCTTTCCATAGGCACTTTATTTAGAATGACATGAGAATGCCCTACACGTCTGATCATCAAAAAAAAAAAAAAAAGAAACAAACCCAAACACAAGCCAAAGAAGAAAGCAATGTAAGGCACGATTTAGCAACACATAAGAATCAAAAGGAGCCCTAAGCCAAACCTCAGTGTTACATTATTTTAAGTACAGCAAGTTTCCCCAGCAGACCAAGAAAACCACTAAAGCTATGAAAAGTGATTCTAAGATGAGTTTTGCAACTTTGGTATCCAAGAAAAGAAAAAAGCAGTAGCATGAAAATTCCTAGAGACATTAATGAAAAGGTAGAGTAGATGGAAAACCACTTTCTGCCAAGTACTGTGATGTCTGAAGGGTTTCAAAGAGAGACAGAGAATTTTCCTCTGAAATGTCTGTCACCACCTGTAGCACTTAGGGTAGTTTGGCTCAGCTCTGAGTGAAGGAGACAGGGAGAGAACACTTTCAGGAAGCTTTGCCTATGGAACAGCCTTGGCCTGCTCTTGAGAAAATATTGAAAAGCCAGAAAAATGTCACGATGGACATTAGAGAAAATGAATGCTCATTTTGGGGAGACCTGCCTGAGCATTTAAACCCTAGCAGATTGTATTTGTCCTGCTGCAGCCTGACTTAACCCCAGGCAGCACTGTCAAGCCAGCTAAACCACTGACCCTGCAACCACCATTCTTCTGCTGGAAGAAACACAAACCTGCAATGGCCAACGCAAAGGAAGGATTACAGTCTCTTTTTCACCTCCAGGAATTCTTGCCAGTGTTTTGCTATGGAAAAACTGTTCTATTTCCTTTCATAGGAGACCTTCCAACATATGCAGGAGTGGAGCAGAAGTCCTCTAGCAGGGACCAGAAGTCTGAACTGGCTGATATTTTTGAGGGTCACCAGTAACTAGTGGCAATGGGGTATTTTACAGATTAATTACTTGAACTTGCCCTACCACGCCCTTTGTACATTTGTGAAAAACCCAGCTTGATGGGAAGGTAGTGCAGCACTCTGGTGAAATCTGTGATATAACAAATCCAGACTTACTGCTCTGCTCGATACAGCAGCAAGGTGGGTGACAGGGCACACTCCAAAAGGGTACAGCCAGTGAGCTGTCTGCATGGATATAGCTACAGATGCAAGTAGGTGGGGCTCTTCTGTCCTTCCTCCAAGCAATCCAGGCCTCAGCCAGCTCCTAGTGCTCTATGGCTCCATGAATTGCATACTATACAACAATATATTACACATGTCAGCCATACACACATCTGAGGCACCACCAGCCAGCCAACTCTGTGTGCAGGCAGAGCCTGCAGACCATGCACACAAGCACAACCCAGCAGACCCTACTAAATCAAAAACTCAACCAAAACAACCTCAAAACAAACCCTCCCCAAAGCAGAAAGAAATAAAGGAACAAAGACTTGCATTTACAGAAGTATTTCTAATGTTAATTTCATTTCACAGCCAATGCTTTATTGTGCTAAAATGTGTAGCTACATTATCTGATGTAAGCATTAATGTATTGCCAAATAGTTTGTAATTTTGTTCAAATGCTTGCAAGCACTCACAGATTCCCCAGCTGTATTTAAAGTCTATGAGACTCTCAGAGAAAACCAGAATGCTACAAATGTTAGATAGAGGCAATTGCATGTTGTAGTTGGCATCTTAATATAATTAAACATTTTTCTGTATTATTTCTATTTCACAAGTCCTGATAGGATGTTTCCTTAACTGCCAGTACTACTTAGTTTATTGTCAGCTATGTAAAAGTCAAATCATAGTTTTCAAAAGAATTCAGGCTAATACGCTTTAACAATGGTTAAAAAATGTGTACTTCATATGGCAGCTGGGCTTTGATCAAATATGTTTGCTATATATCCAATGGCATATTTTCCTAAAATTCCTTTCATCAACGTATGGCCTCATTATTTGATGCACTGTCAGTGAACTCTGTACAGCGCAGTCTGCAGGGTTTAGTATATAAACTACACTACAGGGAAAGACATGCCAGAAGGATTTTAATTTACACTTCCAACAAATTGATTTAATAATTCATGGCTATATGCTGGAACTCTATTGGAGGAGGGTTTTTTTAATCCATTGTCCAACTAATTTTGGATCAACATTTTGTCCAGCCAAAATGTAAAATGATACACATATGAACGTGTACACTGCAGTGCAGGATCTCTGTTGGCCCATTAACCCAGTTATTTTATTGTTAGGCTGAACACATTTGCTTTCTTCCTAGTTTTTTTAAACATTTGATTTCATTTAAGTTTGGAGTACGTGTGACAGGGAATCAGCAGAGCCTCTGTAACAAATCCCATTTGTGAGCTTACAAAAGTCACTGAGTTAATGTGGACCTATTCCCCTTGATGGGTTTCCCTCAGTGCCGCTACCTGTTTCTGTCGGGTCTTTTCAAGCCGCCCAGCGGCTTGAGTGCGGCTTTTTCTGCGTTCGGCTCTTTTACTCTGGACCTCTTACAGCCCTCAGGGCATGTAAATTCTGGTCTCCTTAGTAATGGGTCGAACAAGCTCACCCTCATCCAAGGCAACTTTAACAGTAACAAGTTGTTAATGGGGCAGTTCCTGATGGCAAAGAAGCAGGGAGGGCTTTTTGTGGCTATTATTCCAAATTTATTAAATTTGAAGGTAAGTCACAAAAAGCCGAGATCTGAGGGTGTGCAGGGATTTAAAAGGGGCGAGAGAAAGGGGCAGTCTAAGGGAAGAAACAGGGGAATAAACCAATAGAAAAACAAAACATGAACGGGGAACATCCAATGGGGAAACAAAAGGGGTGGAATACATTAATATAACCAATCAACAGAACACAATAAGAGAACTTTCGAGCAACTGATGAATATTAAAATAACTGTGAAGGGGACGGGGGAGGAGCTGGAACCTGACTGACACTTGTGAACAGCGGGGAAACTATCAATGCCTGTCTTCCCCATGCCCCTCAGATTCACTGCTCTGAGGGGAATAGTTTGACCATCTTGCCTCTTCATTAACACCCCTGCAGAAGGCAGGGGTTGCAGATTGTCCATTGTTTCCTGTGACCACAGCCACTGACTGGGTCACTGCCACACCTCAGGTACTCATCATCACAGCATCCGTGATCAGTTTAAAAGCTTTAATGCTTCTATTCTGTATCCTCTATCCTTGTCATTATGAGTTAACTGGATTTCTTTTAATGCCACCATAGGAGATGACATCCCTTGGACCAGGTCACACTAGCACTCAGGACCAGTACCCACATCCCCTTAGTCACAGAGCCAACCTTCTCCACAGGAACAACAGACTTCTGACTCCTGCAGTGAGATCCATGACTCACATATCACTTCTTCCAGTGCTTTATTCTTGATTTTAGTGCCTGTGCAAACTGCAGAAAATTACAAGCAATCACAGTTTCATTTTCTATAAAGAACTTCACAGAGCTGCGTAAGGAGTAACACACTGCCAGTGTGAGTTCAGACAGCAGGTCATCAAAGCTTTAACAGTCCTGTGTCCTCTGATCATCAGTTTTACCATTTTCAAGGGTTACAACACGCTGCTATCAGACCCTCAAAGAACTTTCTGTTTGTGTCACAGCAGAAATCAATTTATATTTGCTGCAATAGTTGTTTTGCTGGTCTATTTTTAAGCTGCTTTGTGAAGGGTGCTATCATGACAGTTCCTGGAATCTGAAACAGCTATACTGAAAAAGAAACCAAGAATTCAGGCATCACCTCCTCCATTCAACACAGAAATAATTCCACTTTAGTTTAAAACCACAATAACTTTCCTTTGTCTCGTGAGGACAAAGTGAGGGCGCAATGTGCATGGATGAATCAGTATGTCACTGAAAAAAAGGAAAGATTTTTAGATGGTTAACCAGATAGTCTCCATAAGCAGAAGGCCAATATAAAAAAGGTAGGATGTAAAACCCCACTTCTAATTTCCTTTTCCCCAGTAGTCATTTGACCCCTAAAATGATGAGGCAGTCTCAATCTTGAGGGTGTTGTGAGGTTTCATTCCCTACAAGGATTGTCAACACTGGAACAGGAGCTCAGAGAAGTCGTGGATTCTCAATCTTTGCAGACATTTGAAACTTGACTGGACATAGCTCTGAGCAATCTGATCTAAAGCTGAAGTTATCCATTCTTTGAACTACAAACAAAACCGTATGACCTCCTCATGTCTTGTTCAACCTTAGTTTTTCTACTACGTCCTTAAGCAGTTAATGGACAAATGAGTAACTAAACTGAATCACACACTGAAGGTTTTGCTCAACATCCAACACCCTTCCACTTAAACTTAGATGTCCGACAGACACCAAATGACTTCTTCTACTCTCTAGTGATCTTATCTTCCCAAGGACTCTTCTGATAAAGGCAATGCCTACCTGATCTGCTTACAAATCAACTACTTTACTACTAAAATCTGTCTGAAAACAGGATCCCTTTTCTTTTATAAAACTGTCCAAAAGCCGCAGCAATTCAAGAACTGATTCACAAGCAGATCATAAGCCCCTGGATCAAGAATAGCAATGTGTGCAGAGGACAAGTGAAGTACACACAGCACAGGTGCAGGCACTGCATTAGCTGTATAACTTAATTTGGCATCTCACAGCTGCCAGGTACAGTTCACCCACATGGTGTTGGTTTGCCCATCCCATGAAAACTAAGCACAGAACTGAGTGTCAAAATTATTAACACCGTATGTGAAATATGGCTTTTGCCTGCACTGATGAGACAGGAAGGGGATTTGCTTCCAGGATTGCCCCACTGGAGCTAGAAGGAGGTGGGTGAGAAATGCCACTGGATGAACTGCTGACACCCAAACCAAGCCACTGAGTTCTGCTCACCCAGAAGACAAGATCATCTGTGTGTTCCAGGCTGACCTCTCTTTTCTGTCCAAATTCGCAACTCCTTCCTGCCAGTGGCACCAACAAATGGAAGCCATTGTAGTTACCACGTTAAATATTTCTCAAGGTTGGGGCGCGGGAGGGGGGAAATGACTAGAAAGGATTTGGGTTCCACACTGCCTTAGCTGGGAAAGGGATGTGGTGGAGTAGATTAAGTTGTGTTTCCATAGCCACGGCTGAGCAGGTGGCAAAGACCCACCACAGGTGCTTGTTCCATAGAGGATTCCACTCCCTGGTAAAACAGTCACTCCCCAAAGAAACCAGGGCTTGAAGATATCCAGGACTCTTCCTGTCAGATGAGCCTTGTGTAAGTTTATGAAGCCTTGGGATCACCATGATTAACTATCTTCCTTAAGCCATTCCCCACCAGGCTTTAGTGCTTTTAAACCACTGACCCCTTGAATTAAAGAGGGAGATTTCTCTTTTCACAGCTGTGACTCAACACAGGAAGGAATTTAGAGACATCTGAAAACAAAGCCAGGCAGAATTTAAAACAAAATCCTTCAATGACAGATTTAGCAAGTGATGGGCACAGCTGGAGCTTACAAATATAACTAAGTAAATGAGCATGCATTAAACAAAAACCTTACATAGACAGATCCTATGAAGGGCCATTTCCTCACAAGGAACTGGAAAAACCGAACTACAATGAATAAATCATCAGAAAAACTAGATATTGGCTATTCAAAAGGAATCTGAGTCCTTGGGTCCTTCAGCAAACTAAACGGTAACCACCTTTAAAATGAGATATGTGATGACCAATTAAGCAACTTAAGCCTTGATTTTTAGTTGTTGTCTATTTAAATCACAATGCAAAATCAAAATTCCTGTGCCTAGAGAAGAATAAAACACTACTAAGTTACAGTTTTCAAAACTTATATAATTCCTTTCATACATTCAACTTACAATATACGTTAACTAGTACATACATCATGGAGTCGTTGCAGAGGAAATGCATCCCTACTATTTCAGCTGGGGAAGCTGATGCTAAATTGTACTCAGTAGGTATTCTAGGAGGAACTAAAGTGAAAAAAAGAGTGGAATTAGATATCAGCAGCTAATTATCAGTGTCACTGTCTTAAATATGGCATGCTTCTTTCTACCCAGTCAAATGGGCTACATGACACAACATACCAGTTTTAAGAAGCAAGCACAAGTTTGCAGATGAATTTTACAAAATGCAACAAATATCTTGAAGATAATCAAGCATGAGGAATAAACCTATTGACCACCTCCACACAGTACAGCAAAAGCAAAACAACAATGCCTACTGAAAACTCTGCTTCCCTTGTCTGCTCAGCTGGAGTATGTGACTTGCATTAAAGGCACGAGGAATAATGTACTTGCACTCAGACCCTGGACTGACTGATGTCAAATGAAGTTCAACCATTCATATTAATGGGGATCAGCATTTGTCTGAGGGAATGGAAGCCTCTCAGACCTCAGGGTCATGAATTGACAAGCTATCGAACATTTTCTCTGTAGTGCTGACCATCCTCCATCCCCACTGAGCTCAGCTGTCTAGACCCTCAGTCCCACTCCAGCTGCTTTGTGCTCCTCCTGAGGCACAGAAAGAGCTCATTACTGATTCTTTCTGTGTAATGTGCAATGCAGGCTGAGGTCTCACAACTCCCTTTCTACGAAATGCAGAATAGTCACATTTTTCTGCACTATGATAAAAACATAGAAACGTACATGCAAACTGTGAGTTTTGTTATTCTGGACACCTGTAATTGACTAAGCCATGTGGTGACAGAAGTGCCATTAATGCCAAATGGGAAAAAAAAGGCCACTGAAAATATAACCTCAAAAGAACAAAGATGACTAATAACTTGTACCAAGAAAATGATTGTTAAATTGCTATTGTCTCACACCACTAATAAACTAGGAGGATGCAAAAAGCAATTTTTTCTTACAGATGGACTTTCTAGAACAATACTTTCTCACAGCACTTATTCTTGAACAATTTCAGAGTAACTATAAGCTCATGAGTTGTAGTCATGCTAACGATCAGCAAGCAGTAACTTCAGACAGCTGATACAAGTCTGTAGCTGATATTATCTGTCAAAACATTAAAATATGCAAAGAAAAACACTGCAGCAGAGTTTTGGTCTTCTTAATATCAAGTAGAGCGATGTTGGGAGTAAGGACGGTTATAATTCTCACCATCATCATTATTCCTAATAATATTAAGAACAGCAATAATAACAATGATAACCATAACTTTTTCCTAAACTTTTTTGGCAACAAAAATTCTGCCAGATGTAAATTTAAATTTTATGATTGATAAGAAATTCAGCTGTTTCCAGTGACATTTACAAGTTATAACCCAGCTCTGGCAGTCAGGACATGCAGAGTGAATCAATTCAAAAAGCCCACACAAGCCTTGGCATCTCTGTTTCTTTAGAGGCACCTCAGCCACATTCTTGTTTTTCAGAAGTGCTTGTGTAAACATTAAAAAACACAAAACAATAAAAAGATAAGAATCCAGCATGCAAGGCCAACCCTAACAAAGGATGAGACAAACGAAAAAAAACCAAGATTAAAATAAATGCCTTATGTGCACAATAAATTTCAGTATCATGAGTCACTAGACTGACTCATGAACTATAACTTGACCATGACTCTTTTAATTGTTCCACATAAGGATTCCCTTTCTGAAAAAGAATAATATCTTTAGCAGACATAGTGCTACAGCTGGTTTTTTCTTTATCAATAGTGTATGTGTACTGTAGTGCAAGGTATGGAACTTAAGTTCTGCTACAGGTTTAGAAAGAAACATGTAGATGTAGGAGATGCACAGTTAGATCAGAAAATGCCTTCTATATGTACTTGGAGAACTACCAGTAGAAATCACCCCAAAAACAATGAAGATCTCTTCCTCCCAGTAGTGTCAGGTGAAATATAAAAGCTAAAAAGACTGCAAACCTCTGCAGTCAGTAACTGAGAAAGTAATCACATTTGATTGTGACTCTTTTAGCATTTAAGTTTTCTCTCAATTTTCTTTCCTTAGCAATATGGATCACAAAACACATTACTAATTTTCTAAATATAAGCAGTTCTGGGTTTTCTCCACCTTCAACATTCATTTCTTGTTCCAGAAAAATCCTCTCACACAACAATTCATTACTTAAGTAAGAATATAAAAATGTTTGTAATGGCAAGACTGAAGGCTCATCCAGTCTAGTAATCTCTTTTCAACAGTAAGAAGAATAATTATAGAACATTTATATATATTTCCCCACCCTTAGTGCTCCCCCTTCTCTCCTTCTATTTTCAGCTCAGGAGATTTCCTGAGCCTATTGTGGCCTGTCTATTTTGCAACCTCCAAGTAGATATCACTTTCAAGTACTTGTCCAGCGTCTTTTGAGCCCTTGTAAAATTCTTGCATCTGCAACACTATCTGCACTATCTGGCAAACAATTTTATATGTCTGCTACCCAATGTGTGAAGAACCACTTCCAATACCAACAGTGCAATGTGATAATGTATTAATTCCCCCTCACACACCACCACCTTCATAATATTAGCCAGAAAGTAGATCCCACTGGGCAATAAAAAAAATTAAAATTCTGATTTAGTTGTGATGATCATCCAACTGTTTGAACATTAGAGGCATTACACATGCTACCTCATTATTTTATTTTGTATAATCGTCTCACAGAGTGAGTGGGAAATTAAGTGAAAATTGGTCAAGAGAAAGTTAAGAAGGTGACAGTAGTCATCAGTTCTAATGAGTGTTTGCTGCCAAAGAAAAATATCTTGCTATGGTCACTGCACAAGATGAGATATAACATTTCACAACTAAATCTTTGGTGAGAATCCAGGGCCAGCTTTGAACAAAGTAGGTTCAACTCAACAAAGTAAGTTTTTGCCAAGGCTGGCAAATACATGGGTGGGGCAAAACCAGAGCTGAGATCAGTGAAAGAGATATCCTTCAGATTCCACAGCCATCAGTGGCTCAACACCAGCGGCAGAAGGGCTCTCACACATGAACTGGTGAATACCTGCAGGCAGGTAGGATGAAAAAGTCACCCCAGCACCCAGCAGCTGGGGAGCTCTGTCACATCGCTCCTTGACGAGGCCCTTTGCCTCTCTCACACTGCAGTAAAATTCACTTTTAGTTTATTGAAATGGGCAGGTTTTCTCATATCCACAACTTTTACTCTCATAAAGGTGCCATGGGGGTGAAGGGTTTTATTTCTGCACCAGTCGATAATGTATCTTTAAAATCATCTGTTCTCAAAATTATTGAATAATTTAAGAAATGTGTTTTAAGATTTATGCTAAAAACTGGCTATGAGGAAATACAGTTATAAGCTCTATTAATCTTCACGTTCCAAGGTGTGAGTGATGTAAGAAACACCATCTTGCAATACAGAACTGTAAAATTGTGGAGATTTATGCCTTCCGTTTAAACATCTGGTCTTACCCACTTTTGGTGCCAGAATGGCAGAGTGGATGAGCTGCTTGTTTATTCCAGCCAGGCGTTTCCTTGACTCCTGGACTTTATGTTAAGACATGATGAACATCTTATTCCCACTGGAGAATTTTTACTCTCATGAAGTCAATAGGTCAGAACTTGAAATGTACAGCTCATGAAAGGGATTCCTCCTTTGAGTTTGTTAGATTCTAGTGCATCAGTGGACAAATATAAACACTTAAAACAACTGTGCTTTATGTACTTCATACTTGTGCTTCATACAGGCATAGGCATTAATTTAAACGCCTGTCAGAACACAACTTCTTTAGCAACAGTGTGAATCATGAGGGGTAGGAAATATCCAAAAGGGTTACATCTCACAGAAATACAACAGTGTGTCCTATCAAAAAAGTTCCTTTCATTTTACAACAGCAAAGTTTTCAGTCCAGTATTATAAACTGTAATTATTCCAGAGATCAAATTAGTTGTATTTACTTACTTAGAATTCAGAATAATTTCATTCTTTTTATTATATCTATCAAAAGTCAAATTTCAAGTTAAGTTAGTACCTGCAGTGGATCACGATAATCGTAAAGGCATTTCTGTCACTGCCTAATGAGTTTCAGAATTGTTTCAAAAAAGACACACATTCAAAAGTTTCATGACTTTATCAAAAACTAACACTGAAACGATAATGGAAGGCATTACACTTTCTGAAAAAAAAAAGTCCTCATTAAAGTTACACCGCCTTTTTCAATTACAGCTACTTTTAAGATTTTCCAGAGGTGGCTACAGTTTGGCTTTGACCCTACTATTGCAAAGTGCCAGAAATACCAAATTATAGTAGGGAAAATGTTGTGTTTGTCTACAGTCTTCATGCAGTTGAAAAACATCCAACACATACACACAGCAAATCGCATAATTAAAACTACCCTTATGCAGAAGAAATTTGTCTTTAAAACTAGAAAATAATGGAAGGACAGCAGAGATTTCTCAGTACTAAACCACAATGCTTCATTTAATGAGTAATCCCTGGAGCATATGGATGTTTACCTCACTCTGGGCAAGCTCAAGTGCACAGACAGACAATTACAGTGCTTCAGCTGATGTATGATAACTTGTTAAGCTGCTGTAATGCAGTGACATTCTTTCATGGGTTTATGGACTGCATTTCTGTATTTTCCTCCACGCCAATACGACTTTTGTCTTCCAGATTAAACGGCTATAAAATATTTGCATGTTCAAAGTTAGAATGCCTGAATCTGAATACACAAAGCCCTGGAAACTTAAAAACTAGAACCTCTGTCTTCAGTCTCTCTGAGTTTGGCAGGTACTGTGTCTGCATCCACTCTGCCTTCAGAAAAATAAAATATTAGTAAATTTAAAAAAAAACAAAACAAAAACACAGATGAGATTTTGCAATACAAAAATCACAATACAATTTGGTTGCATTGCTTCTTACATGAATAATGGCTGGACAGCAGACTTATTTACACGACCCATTGAATACGGTTCAAAAAAAATTTTAATATGTAGATATAGGCTGCAGATTAATAGTAAATGCTGGCAAATGGCTTCAGAGAGACTCCAAGTTTTGCTTTGGGAGAATGGCAAAAGAAGAAAATATATTGCTAAAGCCTCTCTTCCCACCACTTTTACACTGCTGCCTCTTGTCAGAGTGTAGGGTGCAAAGTTCTGAGACTGGTATTTTGCAAAAGCACTGCTTCAATTATAACAAAAGGAAAAAAAGGGAAAAAGAAAATCTAAAGGAACTGCTTTGGTCAATCACACACAGCTATTGAACACCTCCTTTAGTGTGGTGAGTCTTCATTTCTCCATGAAATTTGTAAAAGCTGAAGGCAGTACTTCAAACTACTAATTTTCTAGGTTTTTAGACACTATATAAAAATCTTATTTTTCTATTCCATATTACTGGACAAGGAAAGTTAAAATACAGAGATTATAAGCTCTACTGCTTGGTAATATGTGAATCTCAGAAATGCCCACACTTCTCTATTTTTTTTAATGTATTTGATCCAAAATTCTGGCTGTCAATATAAAAGGGATTTTAAAGCGGTTTTAATGTTCTTCTACTCATAACAATCTACAGATATAACAGATGCAAGATTTACAGGAAAGTAACTCATGCACGCTCAGATACAGACATACACAGTATAGATATGTGTGCTTTGTTCCACAGGAAACTGAGTCACAACACCTGAGTATGAGTTTCCAGGTTACTATGACCTTATTTCTTAAAAATTAAAAATATAATGCATTTAAGAAGCTTGCTTTTTTTTTGCTTTTGCTTTTTTTTTGGCCTTTTTTTTTAATAAAGCCAAAAATAGCAATCAATGGTCATCTATGTTTTCATGGGCATATTTCACACAAGAAACCCTTGATATTAAACCATGGCTGAAATATCAAAATTCCTTCAAATACTTATCTCTGTTAATGATAACTACAGCTGCACTCAAAATCTGCTGCCCTTGATATCACTTACATTCCCACAGGAATATAAATCTCCAGGTTAAAAAAAAAGTTATTAATCTCAGGGCTCTGGAGAAACACACAGCTTTATTCTTTTGATGCTGCATAATGGTATTATTGGGTTAACATGATGACATAGACTTTCTTTTTTCTTTTTTTTTCCCTGAAGCTTATCTAGTCTCACATTATTAATCTGAAGACAGGCCAAATGACAAAAACAGGAAGAGAGACACAACAAATTCAGAGCTCAAATATGATCATTTGGACCACTGAACATCTTCAATAGAAGCAATTTAGTCCAAGACATGGGAATATTGAGAAAGAAACGTTATGAGGAGAGACTACTGAAAGCTGTTTCCTATCTGTCAGAGATCAAAGAGGATCAGCGAAAATATGAAATTATCTTGTGGCTGAGGTAATAATGTACATAGTGATCTTGAAATTAATTAAAAATCTATAGTTCTAGCTTTCATTTTAAAAGGTGTGCATTTTAATATCATGAGTAATCCAACAATGACAATCACAAAATTGTAACATATAATTAAATTTAAAACCAAGATCTATTCCATCCTTGAATCAAAATTATTCCTTTCATCACAGTAAAGCCATATTGTTTTTAAAACCTAGTGACTGTATTTATTTTATTTAATTCATAAGCCCCTGGTTATCACTGTAATTTTACTCATACGTAGGTTGCCTAATGTGCACTGCTATAGCTGTTTGAAGTGTATTTCCAAAACCAGAGAAGAACTAAGACCCACAGACACATCACCACCTCTTGCAGAAATGTCACTCATGCTATGAATAAAGCATAAGCTTAGAAAAACATCATCACCCAGCAAACAAACAGCATTTGCTCAACTAAACACATGTGTCTGGAGCTGTGCTCCCAGGCTAATTGGAGGCAGATTCTTGTGCCGTGCCACAGGACGCCGCAGTGGAGAAATCCCTCGAGCTGGTCATGGAAAGTTCAGCACACTGTGCAAGGGCAATTGCCAAACTCTGGGGCAGGAGGCATGGCCAGAAATCCCAGAAACCAGGCTAGGAGACAATGCTGTCATGTGTCACGGACAGCCCCAATGGGACGAGGAAGGCAGCAAGGACAGGGACCGGGTGACGCTGCCTGGGAAGCTGCACTGAGCCACTGCAACGCTGAGCCCTAGTCTGGGGGATGGATGGGGCTGAGAACAGGGAGATGAAGGGTAGGTGACACCCAGGAAGGATGATGGCTCCTGAGCAAGTGAGGCCAGCACCTGTTCCTGCAAGTGATGCCCCAAACCATCACCGCATCTGTGTTCGGCTGGTCCAGCTGGGCTGGAGCAAGACTAAGATGGGGATACCACAGAGATTGGGATGGGAGGGATTATTGCCCCCTCTTCCTCAAAACCGGAGGAACACTTAAAATTATTCAATATCTAAACAGCAAAAGTTGAACGGGGATAGGCATACCTGCGGCTGGCAGACTGCCCTATCCAAGGACACTATCAGTCTCAATCACAGGAGACCCAAAAGCTCTGTGCTCATGTTAAGCACCTAATTGTAAAGTGATGTTGAATGTAGAAAGCCAGACAGTTAGCTATGACTCCCTAGTATATCCAAAGACAGAGGGAAAAAACCCAAAAAGCAAAAAAACATCAACAAAGAAATCAACTGAACTCTGGAAGAGCCTGTTCTAGAAGGAAGTAATGAACTGACGGGTACATTCACTGGGATCTGGCCCAGCCTGATCTCCAAGTTAGAGGACAGAAAATTTCCAAACTCTGCAACAACCCTTCTCTTCTTTCCTGTGTGTCAGACTAACCCCGACCCGGAGTGTATCTTCTAGTTCAGCCTTGTCCAACATATGGTTCCAGGCAGGATGTTGCCTGTAAAATGCTTATGCACTAATTCCACTAATTAGAGCATTCAAAATAAAAGCAGAGCTTTCTCAGGGGGACCAAAAGGCAGTGCTGCCTTTCTGACAGAGACGTGCCATCAGCCACAGCCAAGGAACCCCTGCGTGACTGAGGTACTTAGCTAACGTGTCTCCAAAAAATCTATGAGACCCCCATCAGCCAAGCTGTGGATCTTGATTTACCCATCTGACAGCCCTGTTCAGCCCTGTTCAGCCCTGCTGGGCTGACTTTGCACAGCATCCCTGAGAGAAGCACCTGCAAAAGGATGGGGAAGGAGGAATGCTTTGGGCTTGGTAAAATAAGTTTAATAGATAGAGTTGGAAGTGGCTGAGGTGATTACCCTGTGTGAACTCACTAAGGAACAATACCCAAACAAAAGACTGTCTGACACAATTGTCACAACAAAGCCAGTTCTGAAAGACATCTGACAAGGCAACATCTACTCTAAAAATCCTCAGGATATTAACTGCATATTTATGTTTTGTATTAAGAAGGCTAAACATCATGAAAACAGTTCAATTTAGCACAAACAATAGGCCAATAAATACAATACTAGTGCTTTAAAATAATTAAATAACCATTTGCTCTTGCATTTATGTTGCTTCCAAATACTGGCAGAATTCCTTCAAATAAACAAACAGCTAGGTTTTTTGTTTTGTTTTGGGTTATTTTTAACTTTTAAAGATTACATGTTGGCAGTAATTTAGGCAAATCTGGCCATTTGTTCCATTCATCTGAAGTGAAAAAAAACCCGACACATCTATCACGTTGCATTTTCACTCTTAGGAAGCCAAAACTAGGGCCCTCCAGGGAACAAGAAGGTTAATTACAAACTATCACTGTACAACAAGATAGATTCTCGGACGTATTTCTGGGAACACATTTAATACACTAAGCCAGTACAATCTGATATGCTTTTTTTTTTCTCTTTTTTCTTTTAATGCAAGACCATGATTCTTTCTTTGGAAGTCAGCAAAATAGTGATCAATTAGAGACCTGCAAAGTTTGTTGCAAAGTAATGTCATAATACAGTTAGTGATTCTTCAGAATCACAAGAATAGAAAAACAAATGCAGTGTCACTAATTAGCAATCTGTTAGTTGTTTAAATGGTACCTAAATTTGTGCTAAATTTGTGTGATACTGAGAAAATCTGAAGTATGAAGTTGAGTCACAATGCAAAACCACATGGTAGTTTCTAGTTTCTATAGAGCTTTTTATAATTTGTATCAATTGTGAAAGCAGAAGCGTCTGAATGAAAAACAGAATTACACCCACATTACTTTTTCCCTTTTCACCCTCCTCATCAAGTAAAAGTAGCGAATTTATTCCAGAATCTCCAGTTAGAAATATTTCTTAATTGCACATGATGTTAGTTCATTTCTTTCCACAGAAAAGCACCCTGATAGAATTTTTTAAAATAAATTACATTTAAATTAAAAAAAAAAAAAAAAACAAACAACAAAACATTGAAAGTAGTTGTAACCATTGTAGAGCTCATTTAATAAGGCTGCATTTTAGATTTCCGTTGTGCAACAGAGAAGAAAATGAGTTATGTCAATAACACTGTCACCAAGGTCAAGCCCCATAGGAATCCCTATGAATTCCTTCTAAAATCCCGTGTGGATCTGTAAACTATGATCTTACCCACCACATCGGTGAAGTGTGGAGCTTATTTTAAACAACTGCACACTGACAGCCTCACTGTGTTTTCACAAAGATGAACTGGATCTCCAGGAAGGCACAGAGCTGTGGCATCGCACGAGAGGTGTCCATCAGGTAAATTGATTCTCCCGAGCAAATGAGTTGCAGAAGGAAACATGAAAGCTTTGTACTGAATCTAATTTAGATAAAGCAATTCTGAAGATCCATATATGACATTAAGACTGAAGACTAATTTATCTTCTCTAAGAAGACAGATGTCTACTTAGGTCTTATACATAAACTGGTAGGAATACTATTACCCATGGTAATAATACTGCCCATGTTCAGTATCTTTGAAGGTTTTCAAGCCTCTTGAGATCATGAAATTTCTAAGCATGATAAAATAAAAATGCAATTATTTTGCCTCAACAATGTTCAATACCTTAGAAAAGCTTACAGTTGCAAACAGCAATTATCTAATTACTCATTTTCCTTCTTCTTTCTTTTCCCAGCAATTAACTTCCCTGTGAATATCTTCACATTTTTAATGAAAGTAGAAGTGATTTATAATAAAGATTTATAACAAACTGTCCACTATGGAGCTGTATCAGAGTAATGCAGAGACGAATCAACAAGGTGTGTGTTGATGTGTGTCCACTATTTCACTGAAGTTGCAATTAGATAGAAAAGGATCATGATCATCATGACCCTATAACATTGGTGACATTTGTGTTCACTAGTACACAAATACTCGATTTCTTGTCTTAGTTCCAGTTGTAAATTCTTTTGACAGAACAATTAGCGAGCACATTCATTCAGATAATCTGAATGAAAGTAGAGTTTGTCTTTAGTTACTTTAGTGTAAAAATATTTGATAATATCACTGAGGCTCAGACTCACCTCCATTCAATTCAGGTGGTGAAAAATAGAAGGTGGCAGCCGGGTCACACATAACCAACAGAGAGGAACAGTAACTACCAGAAAGTGAAACTACCAACCTGAGCTGCTCAGTGCCTTCTCGTTACTCTACTTAAGGTTCAGATTCAATATGGGAGGAAAAATGTAGGTCTAGGCTGACTCTTGTTTATATATTCCACTATACCCACACCAAATAAATGCTTCCACAGCCAATAAAAACATTACTAGAACAATTTCTTTTGTTTCTCCAGTTCCAAATCTACATGCAGTTACTCCCTGCATAATGCCCTTTGCTGAACAATCACAAACACCCCTGACATATCTGAGCATGGTCCTCTGCTGTAGGAGGTAAAGAATCCCTCCAATGATTGTGTAATAGGTTCTTATCCTCCTGCTACTAAGACAGAAAAGTGTATCAGCGATGTTAGGTGTGCATGTCCTTACTGTTGTAGTATTCTCACTTGAGAGGATATGAAGGAAAATGTCAGTTTGCACAACAGGGACTTCATCACAAATGAACTGAGAACATTACATGGTCAAGAACTGAAAAGCTGCAAAAATTACAGCTGGAATGAATGTGATGGAAAACAATGTGATCCTGCCTCTTACAGTAAAACTGTGAAGCAGAGAAAAAATAAAGGCAATGTTTACCTCAGCTCATTTAAAATTAGCAAGGCAGTGTTTCTCCTTTCTTGGTGTCTTTCTCAACCAGTGTCCACCCTCTGCAGGAATGACTTGGGAGTCCTGAGGAACACAGGCTTTCTGATCTGCATGACTGCATGATCAAGAAATGCAGCCTAGTGCATATACATTAGAGAGTGTGAAGGGATGGAAGTGCAGACAGTGATCTTTTGGGATGCTGATAATGAAAGCACTTGTAATATCTCATTGTTTCCAATGGAGAGGAGCATGGCTGCAAACTACTGAAACCTGATAGATCTATATGTCTAGTGATTTGTTGTTATGATATTATTATTCAAAATAAAAACTGCTTTATTCAAGTGTTTATGCAGATATAGCCTCTGTATTCAAATAATTAAAAGAGGCTTGATTAGTCCTGTATACTATTGCGGGTTCTACCCTTATCTACTCATCTTCCAAAACATCAGAGTCTTCTGAGCAGTGGTTGCCAAAGAACCAGACCAGACAACAGAATTGCCACATCAGGTACCAGAAGTCTTCTGAAAAAGTGGCAGAACACTGCTGTCCTGGACACACAGGAAATGGGATGGGGAACATGCCTCAGTCCTAGATTAGAAACTGAATGTAAGAAAGGAAAAATCTCTTTTTTTCTTTCTCTCAAGCTTTTTCATTTACAAAATTTGTCATTCTGTTCTTTTTATGTACATAAATTTGCAAATGTAACTGAAATAAACTGATTCAAGGAACTGAAAACATATCTGTACTGTTTGTTAATATTAGTCAAACCATCTGACTAGATTGTGATACCACTTCTGTCACTGAGGTTTGGGTAAAGAGCAGAGCAGCTTTCTCCTGGAAGGTCCCAGGACATTTCAGTTAATCTTCTGCCTCCCACCCTGGGTTTCACTCACATATTTCAGTTTGTCTCCCTGTGTGGCCATACTGGGTGCACTGACAAGCTAAACCCACAGGAAAGAAACAGAGAAGAACAGGAACCGTGCAAGAGCCTGCCTGGACAGATTGAATAATGCTCCCAATTTGTTAAGATGACTGAACTTCCCCAGTGTTATTGTTTTATCATTCCTTTGAAATCATAACTTAATACTTTTATTCTCTGTGAACTAGTACACTAAACACAGTTACTTAATGGTGAAGTATTAGAAAAACATTATTGTAAACATAAAATAATAATGTAAATGTACTGACATATGCTTATGATTATTGTTATAAGTACCTTCTGGGAAAGCAATATCGAATTTATAAAATTTAGCTTTAACCATGGCCCAAAATTCATGCTTCTGTTAAACACATCCAGCCTGAATCTTTCTGAGTCTCCATGTGAAGAAAGTATAGGCTTTCAAAACAGCCTGAGCCTGGCCATAACACAACAGGATCAGAGACATACTTCTCCTGCAAGGAAAAGCACTTCAAACACCAGGGTGCCAGTCTGTCAGCACTTATCACTCAGTGGGTCACACTATGTTTCCAGCAGATTCCCCTTCCAAACTTATACTTCATCACACTCCTGACCTTGCTGCGTGCGGCCCCTTCAGCAGAGTTCAAGTCTGCCCCATGTAAGACACAGAAAGTTTATTCACCACTTCTCATTATCATCTCAGAGACTTGTTCATTGTAAGCCAAAATTATTTACTCTGCTGCTTTGGGGGCATTCATGGAGGAGGAAGAACCAAGAAAATGTTATGTTGCAAAGAAAACGTGCAAAAATCCACCCTTTCAGAAGTAAATGATTGCTTCTGCTCTTGTTTGGTGAACAACTTTCCATCCAAAAATGGGATGGAAACTGAGGTGGCCAGACGATTTTGTGCTCCAGCTAATACAGTGTTTCAGATCAAGAAAAACAGGCAAGGCTGCATCACTCTGGCCTGCCTCGTATGGACTCAGTTTTTTTTTTCTTCCTTTGAAACATTCCATTTGCTGTTCAAGCCAAGACAAGAAAAGAAACATTTTTAACCTTAAGGGTCTGACATAAGCCTACAAAATTAAATAGCCAGGACTGAAGTGAGGCAGGTTTTACAGTTAGTAAGAGGCTATCCTTTGTTCCTTCCTTAACAGTACATTATAGCCAGGGAAAACTTTGCAAGCTGAAAGCAAACAGGCAAGAGCAGATTAAACTGCCTTTATTTGAACTGAAATCTATGCAGGTCAGGACCACATGGTACTGAATACTCTACAAATAAAGAGCAAGTATCAATACCTTCCCTGATGAGCTGACATCTAGGAAGATAAAATAAACAGAAGATGGGTGGACAAAAAGTTTGTAATTACAGGAATATGGTTCAGTCACCCCCAGAGCTGCTTGAACTTGAGCTTTCAGACCCCAAATTTAAGTTTGGAGCAATAAATAAAATGTGCCAGACACTATTTGCAGACTCTGAGACAAAGCAGCCTGGCACAGCTTCTGTCTATACAGCTAAACACTCATTCCCTTCAAAACCAAGTGGTCTCATCCATACTGTCTCCTGGGAGCCCTCAATCCCCCCAGCCTACAATCAGGCAGTTTGGAAATGTGCTAGTTGACAAGAGCACAAACCAGTCCAGTGAACACACTAACAAACACCACAGGCCAGTGCAGGCCAACAGAGTCTTCTGACCTTGTTTAACTTGCAAATACAGATGTGACCCATCTGTCTCCCCTGTGATCAGCTTCAGAGTCCCTGCACCCACAAGGGAAATGTGCCACTAAAGCCATCAACCAGCAAAGTGACAGAGCCAGCAAAACATCCCATCAAGTTTTGGCACTTAAAAAATACTGCCTTTCATTGTGCAATTCCTGTGGAAAATACAAGACGTGGCAAAAGCCTGCAAAATATTCCAACAGTGTGAATACACATCAGAATCAGGCTAGCACAGCCATCAGGTAGAAATCAAAATGGAAAGGGGATTCTAGGTTTCATTAGAGTGTGGACAGATAAATTACAGGTGGACTCTTTTGAAATTTAACTGTGTTGTTTTTTGGGTTTTTTTAAGGCAGTGCTAAGCTAAAATATCAGCTGGGTTTTTATGATCACTGAAGCCACTTTCAGAAAAGCTTTGACAAGACTGGAGAGAAACAGCAGAGAGCTGATATCCACTATGGTGGACACAAGTGTCCTCCTACAATGTGCTCCTGGTTTTAGAGCAGAAGTTCACCAATTTCTTCACAGATGTGCTTAGTTCACCTCCCATGAGATACCAACCTCAAAAGAGAGGGGATAAAAGCCATGCAGACAGCACTGTGACAGGGGGACACTACTGATCTCCAGGGCCTGTCGCAGCCCTCATGCCACATGTCACCACCTCTTCCCTTCTGCCACAGGACCCACTCATGGAGTCCTTCTCAGCTGCAGTCAGCACTGGCTGATTTATTATAAACACCTGACATTTAGTGCTGCTGTGCTTGCTGGAAATGGATCTGCAGGACTGAAGACAGAAGGCTTATGGTGAAATGAGAGTCGAAATGGGAAATAACCTTTTAAGATGGCAGGGTTACAGAGGAAGAGATGTGATGAGTTTCTTGCTCTCTTCCACCACATGCTCAGAAGAAGGGAGTAGTAACTGATCAGTTAAAATACTAGCAAAATTATTGCCAGCATCCTCTTGTCATATTCAGATGAGATGCCTAAGTTTTTTGGGTTTTTTATTAATTCACACGAAAGAAAAACTAAAACAAAAAAGTAATCAGCATGGATCTTGGAAGAAAGAATTTCAGGAAGTATTTTATGTCAAAGAACAGCCCTTCTGCCAACCAGCTGTTGGGGTTTTTAACAATTTGTGAGAGCTGAGCTTCTGCAGCTTCTTTTCTTTTTTCCATTCCAGAAGCCTCAGGGATGTTTCTCTTCTAATTTTGAGCCCACTCATGAGCTGGGAATTCTTTTTCCCAATGTGTGAGTGTGAATGATATGAATGGAGACTGCACAACTGCTTACCTCTTCTCTTGCTTCCTATTTGCCTAACTCTTCCTGAGAGCAATGGCAGAAACTTTTCATGGGTTTATCTGGATCTGTGCAAACGAAAGACTCAGTCTCCCTACATGTATTTATAAAGTCTTCTGCAGAACAGGAAGACTTTGTTTAGTATGAAGAAACTGAAATTGGGAGCCACCAGTTTGTCTGATACAAAAAGGAGTCTCACTTGCACAGTTCTTGGCACTTGCACCTTCAGGGATGCTTTAAATAGAAAAGTACTTATACAGAATGATCTTTAAAACTGAAGTGGATCAACAGTTTGAAAATGCTCTCAATTTCTCGTGAAAAGCATCTGAGAATTGGTGCTACAGGTCCAATGCTTTGCTCTCACAAGAAATGGATCCTCAGTGGCCGTGGACTTGTCCATTTCTACTTTCCAAACCTCACTCAGCAAACCCTTCAAATTGATTGCAAGGAACTATTAATTACCTATAACTGTGCAAGAACAAATCACTGGACCTTCATGACTCTAAGCTGAATGAAAACAGTCATACCTCGTTTCTGAGGTACATCTTCGGTCTCTACCTTGCTATTCATGAGCATGCTACTCATGCTCTTTGTACACAACAAGTAGTCTAGTGAGGCTCTGAGTGCAGACCAACTTTAGCAGTGCAGGTGATAATAATACCTATTTTTGTTGTGTATTGCACTTGCACACCTCAAAAGCTGTTTGCATCACTTAGATGTTTTGCTTAATGTAATCCTACCTGGTGCAATATGACCAGTTAGTGATGTGTCAAGAAACTTCTGCAATTGTCCACGCTACTGCAGTTATTGCTGCAGCTGAAATTTGGTCTGATTGCTTCACTTCCAAATTTTTGGTTGTTTTTTTTGCTATTAATCTTGGAAATCCACCAAAATAAAAATGATAAAATCCTGAACATCACAAAAGATGTGTTATTCCACATACCTGTAGGTCATCTTTGGCACACTTCCTGGTTTTAGCAATTACTGCTTTCCCCCAAGCTCCCTGCACACTGCCCATAGACACAAGGCTTTGTATGATCTGTCATTTAATTCAGAAAACTACAGCAAGTTACTGCAGGAACCCTATGGTAGACAGTAGAGCAATTCAATGCTAAAGCACTGTGAGGTTTCTGTATGGTTTTCTTGATCGATGTTACACTGCTGATCTATTTTTATGTACTATTTACACTGGGACAGTGCCCAGTCAGGGCAGACCCTATAGTGCTGCACATACTATCAAGCAGGATGCAAGGGCCTCTCCTCCTTGCAGTTTGTAGTCTAAATACATAATGAATGAGACCAGATGGAGAAAACAGCCAGAGGGAGGAAAAAGTGAGACAGTTGTTAATAAGAGTAACAGGCAGAGCACAACAGCTGCCTGGCAATATACAGGCAATGTACAGTTCCTGTCACTGCTGTCTGTTTTCTCTCTGTCCTCAGTATCGTGTTGTACAACCTGCAGTGGCCTGTGGACAAACACTCATACACAGAGTTGTCTTCTGCGTGTCTGAAGCTATGGGCACTTGCAATCATCTTTCACTGCCCACTGAATTAGGGCACAAAGTGGGTGATGTGAAATCAGTTTCAGGGTGACTCATGGGAGGATTACGACTCTGGGGTGTCAAAGGAGCCCAGAAGGCAGCTGATCTCAGTGCAATTCACAGAATTGTCTTTATTATAACTGTCTTTATTCCCTTACACATTGGCAGTGTAGAATATATGTACCTGAATTTCTGCAGCAGGAACAGACAAAAGTCCTTGGAACACAAGTCTTAATTCAAGCCCAGGCTCTCTGGGTAACCAGCAATGGGTGCACCTCTCACCTAACTCACTAAGTCTCACTTTGGTTGAAGATGGGCTTTTAAGCTCATAGACTTGTGACTCAAATACATGTCTTAAATTAGGGAGTACTTATTTTATGTCCTGATCAGAGTCAGGATTGCTTTACACACAGATAAAATCCCCATTGTGTTTAGCTCTTCTGTGCAAACCCTAAATCTCCCTCTAAGTTCTTAGGACTGTTCAGCTCTGATTTCCAAAGTAATAGTGTTGGGTCTGCAAGGTCAAGTAAAAACAATAAACATAAATTCCTGCAAACACTTCCGAATTGAGCATATTTTAGACATTCCCAAGCACAAGTCTAGTCCAGTATCATAGTGGAAATCCACAGGCTCTCTGACAGCAGGTCCCTGTCCCTGAAGTGACTGATTGCTTACACATCCCTGTCTCTTCATCACTAGATGAGCCAGAAGATGAGAGCTGAATAGCAAAGGGACTCTTCTGTTCCCTGCAGAGCCAGTCAAGTAGCAAAGTGACAAGCAGTTGTAAGGGAAGTCAGATTCCAGCTGTGTGAAGGTGAGCTCTGGAGAGGCTGGAGGTGGGAGCTATCAAAACAAGAGGGACAAAGCCTGAAAGTAGCCCTCTTCTTTCCAGAGTGGAAATCAAAAAGAGTAAACTACTCACAAAGTGACTGCAGGTAATGAGTGTAATAGTACAAGGGAGTAAGGACTCTGACACCGAGTCACACCAACAGGATAAACTAATTAAGCTCCCCCTTCTTTGAAGTGAGAACTTGTGCCACTGCATGGGTCAGCAGAAACCTCAGATAGGTCATCTTGGTCTTCCTCATGAATCTGTATTGGTTCACTTTCCCTCACATCCCCAGCATCCTACAGCTGCTTTACACATGGACCTCCAGCGGCACCCATAGAAGCTCTCCAAATTTTTGTAACTCTTCTCTAAGCAACTTCAATTTTCCCACTTTTTGTTTTCTTTAAATTCACAGTGTCCATAACTGCATTTATTCTGAGGATCAGTCCTTTTCAAAGAGGCAGCTAACACAGCATTTCCAACTACTCAGGCTGTTGTATGAAAGCAAGAGACATCAGGAGCATGTTGCCAAAAGAGCTCAGCTCCAATTTAGTTATTAAGTTCTGGATTTTCAAGCGTAGTGTTAGGTAATGTGGGACATGTAGGCTGTACCTGATACAAAATTTGTTAGTATTACATAGCACAGCAGCACTTCTTGGGATGCTGCTAGTCTGTGTAAGGACTGCTCCAAGGAAACAGGAGAAATGGGAGCTCTATCATGTAGTTAGATTTTAATAAAAGATATCCTGAATGTTTTACAAGAAATAACAGGAAGAAAACACAAGTTCTTTGAGGTAGTTTCTGTAATTCTTTTAAAAGAACATTTCAGCAAACATTCTGAAATTCTTTATTGAATAAGACATTTTTCCCCCCTTAAAATCAAGCTGAGCTGATTTTATTTGATCCTTTTATTCTTAAGATAACATTAATCTTGCCTAATTTCAACCCTCTAAAATTCAGGCATTGTCTTGGCTCCCTCCAGAGAGGGTGGAGACAGGCACTGCCAGGGTGAATTCATCCCCTGGCTCAGATACTGCGTGGCCCCTGCGAGCACCTCATCCCTGTACAGAAAACAGAGGAAGATTAGGTGACCATCTCACACTTCAGACAAGTGAAATAAATCCCACCTTAATTAGCTTTTCCACTCACTGTACTTACGTTGTTACAGTATCTGAACATCGACACTTTCCAAACCTGTAACTCTCACACTCTTTCTATGATAAATGGTAATTTTTACTCATTTACAGACACATACAGCTGAGGCAGGTAGAGGCCAAGTTCTAGACCTGCAAAGGTATTTAGCAAGTTAATTGTCTAAATTAACTGTTTTTCAGTCAGCTGACAAATACTCAGTGATGTAGACAAAGAGGTGCAGTTGGGTGCCCTTAGGAATTTGCTAGGATCTAAGCAGAAATGACTTGCCTAAGGACGTATGTCATGGAATTAACCCCAGGTCTCCTGAGCTGCTGTCCTAACCTTTGGAATGTCCTTAACATCAAGCAAATCCTCTGCTGTTTTTTGAATAAAACTTTTGAAGTATTTACAGTCATGTCTTCTTCTTTGTCAAACTCTAACAAGTTATGCACACTCAAAGCCTTTCATTCTTCCTCATAAATCAAACCTGACTCCAAGCCTCCCTTCTCACTTTTATTGGTCTTCTCTAAGCTATCCTTAGATCTTAACTTAGCTGTAAGAGCACAGTGAGGCCAAAATTCCAGGATTTTTTAGGTGCTACTGTGATACAACTAAACACAGGAAACACCAGCACAAAGCTGGATCTTGCACTAAAATCAGTGAAAATACTACATTTACTTCAGAGTTCTACTCTGGAATGCAGCTCTGAGCACTCTGCATCACAGCACAGTGCATTGACATCGTGTCTCTTGCACTTAGAGAAGTAATTGACCAAGACTTCAAAATTTAACTACTTAGGACATGTCAACACGAGAGCCCAGACACGGTAAGATGCGAATTAGCAGCACACTGGCTGCTCTGGAATCACATCACACAGAAGTGTGTATTAGAAGGAAGCAACTTAATTTAGAAGCAACTTACTTAATTCGAACAACGGTCTCAGGGCAGACACCCTGTGACAGGCCACGCAGAGTTGGTGTGAGGAAGATACCACTCTGCACACTGTTATTCCAGTTGAACAGCAGCTGACTCCCACATGGAGACAAACTTTATCAGTCCAGAGCAGGCTGCAGCACTGGGTGATACGTGCTTCTCAGAATAATCTTGGGGAGAACTGCTGAATGCTGAGCATGTCCTCTGACTTGCCTGGAACTTGCACCTGAGTTGCAATATGGGTCAATTTATAAAACAGGCTCTGTTCCTTTCATCTGGGAAGATTTTTTTTTTTTTAAATTATCTCGTTAGAGTGAAACAGAAAAACAGTTTCTGTAGGGAGAGAGGTGTCAGCCCCATACTATTCAAACAAATGACAAGATAAAACCACTATTTCTGGTACTACACAAGTGCAGTTCTCCCTTTCTGGGATAGCTGCCTCGATCCTTAACTAATCAAAACAATCCTATATCAACCTTGAATTATCACCAAAGCCTAACCATGTTTTGCTTTCAGAAACATAAGCACAGTGTGGACAGCTTGTGGGAAACATACAGGTAAAGTATCATGCATCTTTCGAGAAAGATATTTGAATAATTGTAAAAGCTTTTCCAGCTTCAGATTATTACAGAGATATTTGATCATCTCCTGTATTAACCAGACCACTGAAACCTTACACAGTTACCCTTCTACTGAACACAGTAGCTTGTTTATGGACTAGCTCTTATTGTCCAAATAGGATTCAGTTTCTGGGGATATCAAGAAAACAACATTCTGCAACATCCTTTGCATGGAACTGTCTTGTCTGTCTTCTGAAACAGAAAAAGTTAAAACTCTTACACCGATATGAGAAAGTTCTGCCCAATCACCCAGCCTCAGAACAAGGAAACATGTTTGTTCTATGCCAGGGCTTCCACCCTGTGTCTTGCAAACCACCAGAGGAACAAATGATTTCAGAGTTTTACACACACCAGAGCAACCCTCGCAGCACCATATCTCTGTAGGGGAATGAAGAGTAAGTGCTTAGGCAGCAAACACTGCCAAAAACTCAAATGCCTATTTTGGGACTTTCTCCCAGCCTAACAGAAAAGCAGGAGGTGGAAATGACAGCTACACAAGAAAAGACACTCATGGGACTGAGGTCACATCTTCAACTTGAGATGTCCAAAAAGAGCTGTGAGCAATTGCTGCAGCCTCCACGGCATAGCTGGATTTTCTTTCTGAGTGGTGGCACACGCAGGCTGAGCCGGGGAAGACTTCTATAATACAATATCTTGGCAGCTCAGACCAGATCCCATTGGTGAGATCTAATAAAACAAGTTAGAAAAAAGCTACTGATCTTCTAGGAGAAAACACTGGAGACACCGACTGAGGATCCTGAATCCTGAACACAACGCCCACAGAGTCTTGGTAGCTCTTATGACTACACTGTTTCCTCATTGTCAATCATTATTTCTCCACCCTCCCATCAGCACCTTTTCAATTTTTCTAACTGCTTGTGCTCACACCTCTTCTCCCACGTGGCTCAAAGCAGAATGAAGAGAATCAGCACAATTTAAACAGGGTCATGCTTTCCAAGCATGAAACCAGTATTTTCCTGAGAAAAGAATGAAAACAAATGGTACACTGCCTACTGCAAGGCCTTGTGAGATTTCCCCAGGGCCACCACAACAGACCACTGTAATCTCTGCTGATGCTCGCACTGCAGATAACAATACTGCTCATTATCAAAGCCACTGTGTCCCAGTTATTCTGGCCTTACACACTATTTCTCTTATAAAGATGAGTGCAGCACTTTAGAGATTGTCTAATAGTTTATCTTGGAGATGTCAAATCCCACTTTCCATTGTGTCATGTTGAATTCCTGGATGGAAAATAAAACACAATGAATTCACACACATTCCAAAATGCTTTTCTCACATCACTTTGGTGGCATTTACCTTGTTTGTAGGGAAAGGAAGGAAGGAAAGCACAGAAAGGATGGAAAGTACTTTTTTTTAACACCATTTACTAGAGGAGATTTTATTACCCATAAATAATGGTGGTAACCTAGGATAAAAATAGAAATAAAGCCTGTCTTCACTAAGAAAATGACTATCCATATTTCATCACTGACCAACTGCAGAACAGCTGTGGCTGTGATATCAATGTTATCACAAAGGAATTTCTACCATTGTCATGAAAACCTGGCACAAGACCCGAAATCTGTCTGAATTCTCTCCCTTTAACAGTTTAACACCCCACATGTAAGACTGCTAGAGTAGAGTACCCCTGGGGAGGGAGAGATTTTCATCATGTCAGGACCATTTCTGGGAATTGACAGGATACAGGAAAACTATGCCTGAAGCTTTTACAAAAGCACAAGAGAGAGTTTAACTGTAGGAAGGAGATTAAATTTCAGAGGGAAATTTGGAAGCAGGAGCAGCTTGTCCTGTGCCTTTAAACCACCTGGAGAACTGCAGTAAAAAGTTGAGGATGGTCAATTCCTGTTAGGAAAGACCAAGCCCTTGTGCCACAGGACATGCTGGCAGTAGCACAGACCCAGCACAATGGAAAAAACAAAGATAAACCACACAGAATCTCACCTTGGCTTTTAAACTGAATACAACAATTGTATTCTGCCTTTTTTTTTTTTCCGTGCTTTGAAAGCAGATGTTTGGGATTGAGACAAACTCTCTGCATTGTTTGTTGCACATACCTTCTGCTTTTCTGTCAGGCTGTGAAAAGCCAGAGAAATTGGCACTGGAGCTTTCAGTAGTATATTGTGCCTCAGTATTCATTCTTCATCCTTACACATCAATGCACAACAGCAACAAATTGAGAAAAAACCCAATCCTTCCATCATTCCATCACTTTAAGAGCCAAAGCACAGTAACTCATCTTTCACCAAGTAGGAAGGATTTGATTTTAAGTACCATTGAGGAGATAACTGTCTGTGTTATGAGCTTCATAATGGTGCTCGTGTTGCCATTTAGGAAAGCAATGAGCTGTAGCAAAGTCACAGGAAGCAAAGGACACGGGAGCTTCAGTCTCCTGAGGACAGCATAGTAATTTATCTGTACTTAGAAGTGCAAAACTCTCTAGGGAAAGAAAAAAAAAACAAACAACCTAAAAATCAAATCACAGACATTTGAATTCGCAGACAGATACCTTAAGAAAATCAGTCCATTTACCCCTTCACATAAATTTTATTATGCGAGTTTAATCAATCTTTAGCCTAAGCAGTTTATAATTATTTTATCTAAGGACAGAAAATCTTTCCATGTGAAAACTCCTTTAACTTCACTGGAAGTTGCACACGTTGTTGGGATGTTATACTGGGGAAGATATTTCTTTGCCATAAATCCATTTTTCACTTTTTTTCAAGCTGAGGCAGCTTTATGAGATGAAATATATCTGCTTTTTGTAGATGTCAGTAGAGGACTCTAAACACCGAATCCTAACTCCAAAATAAACCTGTAAACTGCAAACAGTAATACCCAGGACATTCACCTTAAAAAGACAGACAGCACAGAGCAGCACAGCTAAATGCACCCTTTTTTTCTACAAAGAGCACCTAAAAGACCCTTGGCCCTGAACAATGTTAGTAACTTCCTTAGATGCACTGATTCTCTTCTTTCCTCAGTTAGGTGGGGGTGACATTCCAAAAATTACATCAAGTCACCTTTTCCTTAAAGACTTTAAAGCTTTGAGTTCAATTTGCAAAATAATAAATTGAGTCTTAAACACCTTAGATTTCATGAGGTCTGAGAAAACCTCACTTCTGACAAGATTACAGATTGTATAAGACATCAGATCAACTGACCACAATGATTCAGGCTTTAGTTATGTAAAGCATCCTTGCCTATTAAAATAGTTTTAGGGAAAAGATCAGATTAATAACAGAGATTTATGATATTAACTGACTCTTCAGTCAGCCAAATTCAGCCATAAAGACCAGGATAAAACCTGTCTTCTGCTGTTGCCAGGCTTTACATGTAGCCAAACCTGCCCACGGCACCTGGGACACGAGGTGCACACACAACAGAGCTGTGACTGCTCAGTGCTGTCTGTGGTGCTCAGAAACAGGCACTGCTCTGCCCACCTCAGCTGCAGAGCTAAAGATTTCTTTTAAAATTTAATTTTTATTTTAAATATTGGCAGAAGCAAAAGACTGACCCTACATAGCCATGGAGAGACCTACTGACCCTACTTACATCTGTCTGCTGCGAGAGCTCACAGCTGAGGATCCCAAATCAGTCCCATGGCAGGGGGCTTGGAACTTGATGATCTTCAAGGTCCCTTCCAATCCAAACCATTTTATGATTCTATGACGTCTGAGAGGTCCCTCCCAATGCTACTGAAACATAGCTAATAAATTAATAAAAGCTTCTCTGAATGAGGAAAGGTCCACTGCTTGTAGCTACTGACTATATAAACACAAGTGACAAATTTGTTCCTGTGTCTTCTCTGATTTCTATTGAACAAAAATGGATCTTCAGAGAGATATAACATGCGATTGCTCTAATTGTAGGACATATAATAGCAGTTTTGAAGATTTATTTAAGTTCTTAATAAAGGTTTTCAAGCACCTGCTTAAAAAAAAGGAAATAAGACATGAAATTAAGTAAAGGATTTATTTAAAGGTAATTTATGTGCAGGTGGAACCTTTCTTTCACAAGTCAAGAGAATGGATATAGGAATGCTACATTCTGCAAAGCTACAGATTATGATAGTGTAGAGAACTTTACAGTTAGAGCCAGTTCTTACTGTAGATCTTGGAGAAAAGGAACTGCATTTGCAACAGCCTATTACTATTTGTCATTGCCCTTTATTTCATTTCCCTTGCTCAAAGTGGAGCTCTCTAGACACCCAAGGCTGTTATGAGCATTCTTCCTTTATTACACTGTTCTACAGCCTTTTAGTATAAGCCTTCATAAAACCTCACACATATGCATTACAAAATTATTGGGAATAAGTTCCATATGAAAAACTCATCGTATTTCTTCTTACCATTTTTTAGCAGAGATTCTGACACTAAGCATGAGAGCAACAGACATTGTTTTAATTCTTCATTGTGGAAGGGGAAAAAAATCAACTTTTTGCTTTTGGTTAAGAAAGAATTTTTTACATATTCCCTCTTTGCAGTCTCTCCCTTGCAAAACCAAAAAAGGATTTTAGACAGACAAAAAGTGACCACAATTATATGCAGTGTGTCATTGATAAATTCCAGGGGAATACGACAAGCTAGGTAGGCACATACCATTAGATCTAGCTGTTCAAAATCTTAAAATTCTAGCCAAGATTAAGTTGGAACATTTGGCCACTTCAGTCCTCAGGACTGTACTTAACTTTTAAAAGGCTTGATGACACTCTAGGCTTAGACTTTAGGAAAATAACTCTTTCAAGAGAGCGTTTTACAGAGCGGCCTATCTTTAGACATGTGCTTAAGTCTCCTGAAGTCAATAAGTACAGACAGACTGAGAACAGGCCCAAGTCTTTTATTTTATGACAGCCTTAGTTTTGTATAATTTTAGTTAATCCTAGGCTTTCTGTTCCCAGTGCGTTTAGTCCTGAGTTATGCTGACACAAGATGAGATCAGACTTGGTGCTGCAGTGTCTTCAGGAATTTTGGAAGAGGATGTGCCAGGAAAATTGGTAACTTCTCTTCTGCTGACCCCCTTGGAGAAAAAAAAATAAGAAAGCAACAACAACCCAGCACGTCACTGGAGTATGTTTAGATGTTACAGAGGTTTTAGCCTCTTTTCTGCTGCATGACATCTGCTTCCTGCAAGTCTCTTGATTCCCTGACCAACTAAATTGGAAACAGTTTAATTATGGTTATTTATTTTGCTTTTAAACTGACCACATTATAAGAAAAAGCTCACACAATGCTTCTGTTTATAGTAGCACAGGAAGAAAAATATGCAAAGATGTACAAAAAAGGATAAGTGTTACTGAAAGCTGAGTAATACACACAGTGTGAAGTCCATGCAGTGCAGGAAGTCCTCACGAGTTACAGGTCTCCATGTACATATAAGCTCTAAAGCATGAATTTGTCTTTAGCCATATATATTCTGAGCCCTTTAGGATTTGTTCTGAAAATTAAGTTTGAAAAGAAATGCCTCTAATGTCCTGTGCTTAGTGTGACCAGGGAAACTATTAGGTAAACTCTCAGGTACCAGCAGAGCTCTAAGCATTAATCACATTTTCCAGTTACGTTGTGGGGAAATGCAATGACTTAATTAAGGCCAGTATAATGTTCCAGGCTTAAACTACCACACCCATCACACTGATAGTCAATCGAGTCAATGATTCCACCCAGATGGGAATCCAGGTTCTTCTTGGCTAACTGTTATCTTTTCTGCCCATTGGGTTCTGTGACTTCCATAAATTATTTTGCAGTTCCCGTTAAAAGAAAATAAATCCACATGATGCAAAATGCTGCCTCCCAGCTGTAATGCAAAGTGGAATTTTGGATCACGGCGCTGCTTCCTGACTCATCCTGGATCCCCTCCATGTGACGTTGGATCCATCTAAGCTGGAGAGTGCAGAATAGAAGGCCTGTGCTCTTCTTCTTTTTGCTTTTTTTCTTTTTTTCCATCACCCACTGTCAGATAACATGTGCATGTTCTCGCAGCATGTCTCTAGAATGTGGAAAAAACCCAACAATACCAGAGAGGGGCCTTTCTGAATACACAAGGATAGAAAGGAGAAGATAAAAGAGCTAAAGATTTCTACAGGGATTATTTAAATAATGACTCACTGCCATTGCTAAGTTTATAAAATACATAAAATCCAGACAGAAATGTTGGGGCAGGGGAAAGCTGTGTTAAGAAGTGTGAGAGAGGTGCAGCACCATAAAAAAGTTAAAAATAGCACACCCATGGAGCAAAATTTCCTTCATACATAAATACAGCCACTACGCTTCACGTCTCACGCACGTGGCTTTACTGTAAGCTTCTCTGTTGCTTGTTTGCAGCTGGAGAAAATCCAGAAAGCAAGGAAAACAAACACATCACACGTTCCCTGTGTCTATCTGATTTAATGACATTTAGCACACACCTTTGGCTCTTTCCAGGGGTTAACAAGACAAAGGGCCAAACATAGCTGTGGCAATCCCGCAGGCTGCCTTGCCAGGAGAGCGCGGTGGGAAAGCCTGCTTAACCAGCCCCAAAGGATTCCCTCGTGGAGAAAACCTCAAAGAGCACAGAGGTGGCTCAGTGGCCAATTCCAGCACCAGGGGTTTTAGCCAAAGAAATCCCGGCATGTGCTGGGAATTCAGTTGACTCCCAGCTGATGAATCAGCCTCTCTGAGTCCACAGGTGACCGACAAGTCGACATTGCAGTGGCACACAGTGAAGAGACATCTGAGATTACAGCTGCTGGGTTTTTAACAGCAAAAAGAATGAGAGGAAAAGCAAAACAGGGATTAGAAAAGAATCCAGAAAGACATCATTACTTTGGCCACCCTGAGCTAACAGCAGGCTCACAGGGTGACTCCAATGACTGTGGCTTTCTGCCAGTTAAACTGCAAAGATCCTGACTGTGTGGGACATTCGCTCCTCCGCTTGTTTGGCGACATGGAGGAGAGGCTGAGCACATCCCTTCTGCTAGGATCAAAATAAGCACAGGTGCTGTTGGGAGCGTTTCTTCCTTTGCCTTTGCTTTCTTGATACCTTGCTGTTTACATGGTTAGCTGCTTAATTATCATTACTTGATCTTTGAGTAATAAAGATGCAGTATCCTCAAACACTTTAAAGGGATCTTTCCCAATGAACAACATCTATTTCCACTTAACATTCTAGCTTAATTAAAACTTCTTTCTGCCCCCAAGGCCTTGTTTCATTTAATTCAATTGCAAAATCCCAGTAGAATGTCCAGGCTGCAGCATAACTTGCGTAATGAACACAGTGGTACCTGCAGTGAAAACATCACCTCTCAGAAAACAAAAAAAAAACCAAAAAAAAAAAAACCACTGGGAAGCAGAGTAAGATCAGAGAAATTACAGTGTTTTGTCAGGTTGGCTGATGGCACAACCTGCAGTTGGGAGAGAAGCAGGCAGAGGCCAGTACTTGGAGAGGGGTCCAAAAGAGATATCAGTCGTCTGGGGATCTGACAGTAGCTACTCACCAAGACAAAGCTGAGGGCAGGAATACAACTCAAAATTATATCTTTCTGATGTTAGTCACCTTACTCAGTACTACTGAAAGGCACTTCTCCCTTCTTGGGATTATTGTCCTGAAAGCACCTACTATCTTTTGTAATTGAAGTCATTCTTGTATTTTGAGACACAGCAGAGACTGGTGAAGCTGCTATTTCCATTTCTGGTTAAAGCACTCCATGGGCAGAGCACACATACTGCCTGCAGGAGACTTGGATTCACAACACTTCTGCTTGGTCTAAAGCACAACTCTCAGTGTTTCAGCACTGCACCTAATGGGAGCCTGTTCTGCTGCCCACACCCTGAGAATCCCTGCTGGATCGATCCAGTCCTAAGAAGAGTGAAAGCAAATTTCATTCCTGGACCTCAGGCTAGTCTGGATGTCTAAGCCAAAATAAAGTTCAGCTAAAAGTGAAGCCAAGCTGTTCAGCTTGATCAAGGAGAAAACACTTCAATTTATGAGACATCTCAGAGCAGGACCTGTCTTGGAAATTTTAAGAAAATGAGGTGTGGCACCTGCAGAATTTGGATCTCTCTGTGTGACAGTAGGTTTATAATTACGGATTAAAATACCCCATTTCCACTTTAGAAAGCTACTTAGACACCCAACTTTCACAGAAGACCTTGGCCCTTACACACCTTGCAGGAGATGATGTGCTTTTCTGGATCAAACCCATAATAACCTAAATAAACTAATTAAAAGGCAAAGATGACAAATCACATCAATTACACTAATGAGGACTTGAAAAACAGTATTAAAGTGGTGTGCCATTAGCATTAAACACCTTCAAACGGTAAACAGAGAAATCAAGTCTCTTTACTTGTCCCCAGATTTGCAAGTAAAAGAGAGAAAGTGACATGCTACAATTCTTCAATTTCTTGCCTACATCTTCCTGGCTTCTGTCAGACACACAGACACAGTGTGAGCTGTTGCTTTCTCAGCTTCTGATCTCTATCTCTGTTATTCTTGGGCAAGTTGTCCCAATTCAAATCAAAGTGAAGCTCTTTCTGAGGAAACATAGGTGGCTGCTCTGTGCTTCTGCAGCACAGTCACCGATTACCTAACGCGCTCAGGAATGTTCCCCTTCTACAAGCAACAACTTTCATTTTGCAATATTCGCTGCAAAACAAGGAGCATTCCCTCCCTGGGAGTTCCTTCCCAAAGTGAAGCGGAGGTGGTCCCTGTGAGCAGGCGAATGCTCTCCTTCCAGCGAGCAGCCCGGGCCGGCCAGGTGCTCTGCGCTCCGGGGATGGACGCGCTCACGGCGATGCTAGACGACTGTGTGGAAAGGAAGGAATTCTGCCACCGCTCCAGCAAGCAACATGCTGATGAGCATGGGCTGATCCTGCCCTGCTGCCTTCCCAGAGCCCGGAGCCACCTCTGCGGAGCAGGAGCAGGCGCAGGGGTGCCGAGCTGAGCGCACCAACTCCTGTCCCATCTCACAGCCTGTAATCCCCGCTCCCCAAAACTGCCTCCTTCTCTCCCTTACCCCCAAGCCCAGCCCTGGCAGAGCCCTGCCGGGAGCTTTCCCAAGCCAGCACATCTCCCGCTGACAGCGAGGCAGGTGGCCCGGGGACCGCCAGGTGCCGGCACCGCTCCGCTCCCGCCGGGGCAGCCCCGGCGGCGCCCGGGGCAGAACCGAGCGGAGGGTCCGGGACAGGCAGAGGGGACCCCACGCCCCTTCCCACACCCCCTCCACCCCTTCTCCGCGGCGGCGGAAAGCGCCCCAGCGGCCGCGGGGCCGGGCGGTACCTGCCGGGGCCGGAGAGCGGCCGGAGCGCTGCGGGGCCGGGGCCGGGGCCGGGTGTCGGAGGCGTTGCGAGCGCGGCGGCTCCTCCCCGGCGGCGGCAGCAGCGGAGGGTCTCGCTCCTTCTGCGCCGAGTGTCAGACTTTCCCTCGGCCCCCCGCCCTCCATCCCGCCACCCCTTTCCACTCCCTCGCACGCACATGCACACCCCTCCAGCAAATGGGCTGCCGCCTGAGAGTGCGCCTGTGTGTCCGGGTGTCTGTCAGCCGGCCCGGGCACACCCCCGTGCTCCCGCCGCGGGTCCGCACCCGGCCCGGGGACGGCGGCTCCCCGAGGAGTGTGGGGGTGCGCACATCAGCCTTGTGCCCACACCGGGACCCTGAGCCTTCCCCGGCCCACAGCCCCTCCCGCTCTGCCCGGTCACACACCTGCCAGCCCGCACAGAGCATCCCCACCTAACGCTGGGACCGCCGTGCGCGGCTGCGGCTCCTCGTCCACATGGCCAGAGCAGCCTCAGCTCTGCTCACGGTGTTCCTGCCCATGACACGTTCCCAGTGGGACAGAGCTGCAGGACGCTGGCTTGTAGACTGAGCGATTAAAAAGCCAGCTCGCCACACTCAGTGATAAGTGGCCTGGAGCTCGGGGCTGGTGCGCGTTTCAGAGTTTGCCCCGGGTGCAGAACTGTAGCTGCCAGGGACACATCTGTCTTCACATTTATTTGTTTTGCCCCCCGGAATGTGCTACATTGGTGGTTCTCTGGGTTTCGCATGCTGCAGACCACTTCCGAAGAGAGAATTTCTCTCCTGGACCAGCCCACTCCCACACCAAACCATTCTCCCCAACATATTTCCTTCTGCGGCTGCCCGAGGAAGAGCCTTGCTGCCCACAGGCTGAGAGCCACTGCACACATGGCACAGACAGTATCAGACACTTCCAGACAAGACACACTGGGGTTCTTTCAAGAGCTATGTTTCCCCTCAGTGAAGGGCTCAGATTGAAAGCCTTCAGCTGGCAGCTCAGTTGTGGAACAGACCCCGACTGTTGCTCCCGTGAAATAACAGCAGAACCTAAGAAGTCCAGAGAAATATATTGGAGTTTCCACCATGTAACTCACCTCAGCAGAACTTCATCCTCACCTCCATTCACACAGAAGTCAGATGGGTGGTCTGGGTACACAGGACATGAGCTACATAAGAGAAGTTTTTCAAGTTCACCAAAAGTCAACTTTACACCTTTTTTACTTAAGTTTTTTTTAAACAGTTTGTTACTATATTACATATCTGACATTGTTTTTTATAAATTCTATACACACAAATACAGAGTGTGCCTATGTATATGTGTTTTATATTCCCAGAAGACAAAGGGAGGAATTTGGAGACAGGTTGACTGTTAACTTCTGCTGTTTAAGGCCTTTTAAAAAAAAGAAATATTTCATACCTGAATTTCCACATTCATTTCATTATCACTGGTAAAACTTTCCATTGCTTTAATCCCTGCATGGCACTGCTTAATACAAATATAATTGTGATGAGTATGATGCAGATGTGAGCCCAGTTTGTGCTTTGAATTTCTGTAGAATAATTCTTGCACTTTACCTTGTTCCCACTCATTGAAGATCACAGGCTGCTGGTAGCCACATTCTGCAACTGAAGAAGCTCAACAAATAGAAAATGAGGAGCAGGTTGATGGAAGAAAAATCCTTGTGGGTTTTTTTTTTAAGCATTTATTAGAGCTACAGAATAGGGGTTTGAGGTACTCTGAGAACAGGAATCCTGATAAAAAGAAAATGTGCTGGAAAGTTCTGCTTGTTTCACGTTCTGGAGATGTTTCAGACTCGTGTGAAAAGGAAATCACTGTGAACGTCTCCTTTTCTCATTTGTGGAACCAGTCTACAGACTCTGTGAAATGTGGGGGAAAAAATAAAGGGTTTGGAAATGGTCTTATTTTAGCAGGTACTTTTCTTCTTGCAAATCATGACAATACTTTTTTTTGAGGGGGGAGGGGGTGTAATAAATAGCAGAAGATTTCTTTTTCAAGAGCTTTAAAACCGAATTTGTGGAATAGTTAAGCTCTTCATGGAGTGAACTGAAAGAAAATAGGAAAAAATCCGCCCTCTTGTGGCTGTTGGCTAAAGGAAATGTGATAAAGGAACATTTCTCTGCAGACAGCAGGGAACGGACGGACGCGCTGTTGTGTGTTTGGCTCTCAGAAAAGGTTACCCGAGGTCATGCCATGGACACAGGCTGGGCAGGCACTCGCTGTCTGCACAGCATCACTGTAAATGATCGCTGGGTGCATTCCTTGGCATTGTATTTTAAACCTCTGTTCAGAAATCCCCACAGCAGATAAGTACAGCTTTACTGGGAGATGTCAGAAGGAATTTTACCTTTCTGAGCCTCTGCTTTAATGCCACCTCCTTGAGTGACCTTTTTGGTCAGGATTGCATTTGGTCTTAACAGGGTGTTGGAAATGCCTCCCAAAATAGAAATTTCTGCCAAATTTACAGAAATGTTCTAACGTTTTCAGAGGAAGAGAAAGTTTCCTTCCCATGTTTTGAAGATGTGATGATTATAGTGATGGTGAGGATGATGCCATTATTTTTTGTGCAGAAAGGGCACTGACTATTGGGTGGTAAAAGTATTCAACATGTCATTGTAAACACGAATTTGAAGACTGGAGATTTTTTATCTTTTTTTTCTCTTTAGTAGCTAATTTGAGGCTTCCCTAAGGCCAAATTCCACACCCAGTGCCCAGAGCAACTGTTCAAATTTCCTGTAAAGTTGAATGGCTCATGAAAGAGCAGAAGTGGAACATCAGATATCTGCATTTTTGTTTTCTCATTGGGCAATAACACAAGCATGAATTAAATGACCAAGTAGATCTTTCACAAATAAGTAAAATGAGGAAGAGAGGTCAGCTATTTTTGTTACTTTTCATTCCTTTCCTTTTGTGCTTGATCATAAGTCTGAACGGTGTCCAGACACTGTAATGCCAAACTGGCATATTTCAGGCAAAACTATTTTCACGTAAAATAAATTGTCATGGTAAATAGATGGTCCTGTAGTAAAGACTGCAGGAGAAACACGAGACAGCAGCCTGCTGCCACACTGTATGTGTTTTTGCTGAGCACTATTATTCCTTCTGTAAGCAGTGACAGAAATGCCTGCCCATGATGCAATTCAATGGTGTTGCTTAAATCTCTTAAGGAGAGATTGTTTTCCAAACGTTGGGCTAAGTTGTGCCTAGTGAATCGCTTCCAGTTGAACTACTATGCATTTGGTGACTCTGAGGTCCTTCATGAGAAGGTCCTGTTATTCATGTCCTACTCTGAAAATTTCCAAAGGAACCTCCCACTCTTTACTGACAAGCCCAAGAAGTAAGATGACGATTTACACTGCTTATTCCCAGCCATCCATCCCTGTGTTTGCTTCCAGCAAACAAGAAAGTGTTAAATATGGTAAATAAAGCCACTAAAGACCAAACTGATTTACCTTCATCTACTGGAAAACCAGCTGGAGCAGTGAAGGATCCACAAGTGGGGAAGCCTTTGTAAGGATGAGGAGGGAGAAATCAGCTGGACACAGAAACCACCTCATCCTGTCAGCCTCAAGTGCCTGTGTTTGTGACTCAGCCACCAAATGTGTTTCCCTGGGGAGACTTGGGTCAGTAAATTCCTACAATTACTGTGCAAGCACATTGGCAGATTGATTTCCACACTTGCAATAAAGTCAAATTCAGAGCAAACACTGCCCAAGAATCTGAATCGATATTCTCTGAAGGTATAAGTCATATTTCCACTTCCAATAATGGCACTTGCAGTAGTTAAAGGACTATAAAGAGAATATATATATATATGTATATTTACTCACACACACACACATCAGAGAATTGCTAGAAGTCAGGTGTTTTAAAGAGGATGAGTAAGAGACAGAATAGTACCAGTAAGGTGTTGAATTCTTACCTGCAGTCCATCAGGATAAAAAGGCTCTTTTTCTGCACTTTTTCTGCATGGGAATAGCCAGAGTTTGTCCTGTGTTGATGCAGCTAGGGTGAGCCTTGGGGGTCTCCAAAGCAAGACAAAGGATTCTGCCCCCTCCCTCTCCCACCACTTTTGGAAGAGGAAAATCTGTTTTATTCCAGTGTTGGTAACCATAATGCACACTGACTTTATGTCCCTGAAAAGAACCTGGAATAAAACGCCCACCCTATCCCTGAGCATGGTTGTGAGGTGGTATCAATAATCCCAGGGTCCTGGCCATGTCCCTCCTGACTACTGCAGAAATTAACCCTGTCCTGGCCAGGACCAGGACGGGTGTACAGTGCATGTAGGATCTGGCCCAGATATGGTAAGAAGAATATAAATTTTGTCTACAGGTCACATCTGGGATATTAATTCAGTCACTTTAAAATAAATAGTATGTCAAGAAAAAAGTTTGTTGTATTTCCACTTATGTCTGGGATAGGAAAGAAAATCAGCTTCTGAGAGATCACAGTTCTATGTATTTTATGAGCCAGACTAGAAATTAATTCCCATGAAAAATTTACTGAAGCTCATTTCCCTGCTTTGTATAAATTAAACTTCTATATTTCTACTTCCAGTGAAACCAGCCATTGAACTAATTAGTATAAGGCATTATCCTGCTCTCCCTAAATAGCAATGACTGCTGTATTGATTTATGGGCTTCAGCACCAAGCAGGGGAGGGTAAGAATAAAATCAGCTCTGAACTGTGTCCAGAGAACTCCACTTCCCCTCAGTGGTAGCTGTAGAAATAAGAATGAAAAAACTCTCATTTTAATAAAACATGAGTGCTATTACATGAAATGGTATCATATATTTTCTTATCTCCGAACACAGGATATCTAGTTCTGTTTATCCTTAGCATGAACAAATCTTTGTGAATGCCTGAAAGTCGCATTTTTCCAGTGAAAATATGTACTTGTGGTTAACAGAAGACAAACATCCAAGCAATGGTTCTATAGATAGAAATGTTCTTTTCTCTAAATGCCTCTAAAAGATAGCTTTGTCCAAAACACACCCTATTTATTATTTATCCTTGCATATTTTTGTTTCCTACCCAACTGAGGGCAAACCTTACCTCTAAGCGATCACTTTTCAAGCAAAATAGTGTTAAATGGAACCACATGCCTTAGTGATTTACAGCATACATTACGTGGGCTCATGTTCACTGTCCTCAATAAATAACTATTTTGATTGTATTATAAGATCGCCTCCCTTAAACGCTTAAACATGAAATTTGTTACAGCCTCCTCAGTGAGAACAGACTGTTGTCAGTAGCTTTAGACAGTCTGCTACTGGCCAAGTCAATATGAAATTTGTCTGGAAGATGGGAGTTTTCAGCACTGTCAGAAGGATGAAAACAGTAAGTTGGTACAGTAGGTTTGTTTACATGGTTCCTCTGTTTGTGTTGGTATTCTGTTTAAAAGCTTTCACTAAATACCTGCAACAGGTTTGAAGGAAAGGAGCTCTTAAGTTGAAGATCACCCCATCATTTATAATGCAGACAGGCATATATTTACAGAGGTTGTGGATTTTGAGAGCTCTAGAAGAGAACTTCAAAGCTTTAAGTTTGGGTTTCTCTGTACAAGAAACCTAACATAGCCAAAAGAGGTTAGTGAGACATCTGAATCCCAGTGAATGGAAGCCAAATCCCAAAAGTTTAGCAAAATCCCTTCATCATCGTATTTTGAGTATCTCAACAATCCACAGTGAGCTACATTTTGAATTAGAAGAGTATTTTATGGGGAGCTGTTGGGAAAACACCAGTACTATTTTTTTTTTTCTCTTTTATTTTTAATTTATTTACAGTTCAATAGAACTTTTTACAGGAGCACAACTCATTCTTCCCACATGGTCAGATGTAGATTTATAGCAGATGAGCCCATCACCCCATCAACCATGCATCTGATCCATTTGATGAACTGGGTCCTTCTTGCACACGTGAAGTCCCATCTGCATCACAACTGCACCCAGGTCTGATTGTCCTGCAGGATCTTTGGCCTGTACACCACCACTTCCCAGCCACAGGAGACATCAGTCATTACTAATACATGCTTTGCACTAAATAAAGGGATGAATGTTGCAGTGATTGGCTCTCTCCACAAATAGCTCAGCTGACTGCTGTAAGGATCCCAGACTTTGCTCAACAACAACAAATGCACTCAAATTTTCCAATAAGCTTAGTGCATAAAACCGAGGTTTTCAAATTGTAGCTGCTCCTTATGCAGTCAACAGAGATGAGTGCCAGTCTCCCTCTGTGATGAGGTACCTCATCATTTAAAAAAAAAAATAATTAAAAATACTTCGGACAAGGAACACAACTTGTTCCTTAGTGTTTTCCGTATCTCTCCCTTGACTGCAGAGGGAGCCTCCATGTCTGCTTCTAAATGTCTAATGTTAAATGAGTGAAACCCACCCTGAAGTAGTACAGCTGAAGCCAACATAATTACATACAAAGTGTTTTCAGGATCAAGTCCAAAGGTTATTGAGGACTCTGTTATGAAAGGTGCTATTCATCTCAGCATTACAACCTGGAAACAGAGCTGCCACATGTTGGTGTTCCTTGTTGAACAAAATTGCCGTCAGAGTCTGATGGAAAGTTATTTTATTCAAACTAAACTAGCAGATTTTTAATTGATTTTGTATATTTCTACTTTCAGTATAAATCATTTATTCGGCTTCATACTAGATTTTATTCAGTTTACATCAGCAACGTTTCTAGATGTGGCTAGGCCTGGCTGCCATTCAGTCTTCAGGGCTAGGGCCTAAAAAATTAAAAAAAAAACAACAAAAAATGAAAATCTAAAAAGTTTAGCATCATTGAAACCGTGTGCATCTATATAAAATGCTGATATATTCAGTGGCTCTATCAGCTGAGAAAACTGTAACTTGACCCGAAATGGGAAGGATCCCAGTGCATTCAAGAGCCAGCATTTGATACTTTGGTTTGGGGAGATAACTTCTGCCTTAGCAAACTGCAGATATGAAGTGAAATGTGAAATACAGGTTGGTTTGGTTTGATGGATTTTAACATTTTCTGGTTCAAATTTTCTTCTTTCAGTAAATGAAGACTTGGGACATTGATTGCAAAGAGAGCAGAACCTGAGGCCATGGAAAAGAAGTGGCAGTTCCGTTGCTGCACTCACAAAATGCTTTTGAAAACAGACATTTACACCAAGGGGTGGAAAGATGCTGTATCTACCAAGTCAGTGCAAAGCTCCAGGTGCTTTCAGATCACTAAGAAACTTAAGTAAACCAGAGCTTTATATTAAAAAGGAAGACTGCAATTTCTACAGATAGGGTACTTTTCAACAGTTTTGCTCATCATAGAAAAATACAATCAGTTTAACTTTTTCCTAAGTAGTTAAATATTGATTAGATTGGAAGTAGAAAGAAAAGGAAATTAAGCTAATGTCTTAACTTACATATTCTTTCATTGGTGCCACTGGACGTATTTCCATAACACATTATTATTATTTAATAATTATATCAGTCTCATCTACTTGGCAGCTACACGTTAATGTCAGCTAGATGAGCAGATTTCATATATGTAGGGAAATACTTTAAGGCCAAAACTGTGATTTGATCACTTATCTCTGACTTGACTAAGGAATTTCAGTGGATGATCCCTGAGTTCAACCTTCAGCCTCAGGCTGAGCTAGAACAGATACATAAGAAAAAATGCCAGTCCTGAGCTAAGTAACTGGGAAGAAGAGAAATAGCCAAGTAACTAGAAAGAAGATAAATCTCTGGAGAAGTCGTTCCAATGGCTAACAACCATGATCATTATCAAGATAACTGATTTTTTGGTAGTGCTAGAGCAAATCCCATTGTAGCAGTATGTTTCATCATCCTGACTTTTGGAAGGCAAAGGTACAACATCAAATTAGTTTGGCACATTAAGGTCTCTGAATACATGAGACCCAATAGACTATTTACCAGACATAAATGTATTTTCGGCAAAACTGAAAAGCAGAACAGATCCAGATGTATGTTAGGGATTTCTGGGTTATGTCTAAACAGGCTAAAAATACCTGATAACTTTTAGAGTTTACCTGGGAGTAATTACATGGGAGTACTGACATCTATTCTATATGTGGATGTCAGAAGGATCAAAGAATCACACTGTTCTATTTGTGAAGCTCTTGGTTGAGAAATTAAAAAAAAAAAAACCAAAAAAAACAAACAAACAAAAAAAAAAACCAACAAAAAACCAATAGTTAAAAATGTATTTCAATAGAAAATAATAAACACAAATAAAATAGAATGAGGGATACAAATGAAGTGACTGGTCACAATAGAAGCATCTGCAAGGCCATAAAGAGCTCAAATATATAACTGAGCTGTAATTTATGTGACCGAGGGACAGATACTGATCCAGCTTCCTACATTCTTCCAAGATGTATCTTGTAACACTGAGGATTGCTGCCAGAATCACTCTGTATTGCAGCAGCCCTCTTCTAGAGAAGACCAAAATTACGATAAAGGAGGAATATTCTCATTAAATAAGGCGCTTTTAAAAATACTGGTGAAAGTACACTTTTGTTTCCTCACTTCCTATTTTTCAGCTTGTGACCCCTTCTGTTCCTCTCTTTGGGATACTCCTTGGTCATGCAGAAAGATCAACCATGCAAGTGAAAGCCAAAAGTAAGACATTAATTATGATCCAGTCACCTGAGACTCCCAATTAGTCCAAGAAGGGAAACAGGCACCTCCAAAGAATACGTGATCCTGCTCTAGAAAGGTCAGATGACTTCTTCTTTGGAGAAGCCCCCCAAAGGCTGTGCATGGTGACTTGTTCATTGTCTGAACTTTAATCTGCAGATATGTCAAGTCAGGTGAGGTGACTCTCACCCATAACTAACCCACAGGGGATGTTTGTCTGTGTAGTGCCATTCTTCCTGTCACCTTTGATGGTCTCTTGCTGGTTTGTGATTAAAATCTGGTGTAGTCTAGGAAAATAATGGATTTTCCTGTGCATTTGTATAATGTCTGATAATTAGTTGTAACTTTTTCTGAAGTCTTTAGTTATGATACCAGTATTTATAATTGAAATATTTATATTTCATATAAATAAATGAAAGCAGATTGAACTGGCAATTGCTGCGAAGAACAGAAAGGAAATTTTCACCTGCATATTTTACTGGCATTAAAAAGTTTAAAAGCAGTGTGCGACTGTTGGTTAATGTTGGGTTCAATTCTTTCATTTACATAAATTATGGGATTCTTTTAAGTTGTGCACTGATATATAACTCTGCAGATCACTGAGGAATTATATACATGCTGTTGAATTAGGTGCTAACTCAAGCATAAGGTGGGTTTTTTCAATGCATTTCTGTAATTTAAATTGTGAAGGTTGTCAGTCTGACTTACCAAAATCTTTCTTTTGGTTTCAATCAGAGTGAAATCCCAGTCTTCTGACTTTGATGGCGAAAAGGTTCCTCCCAAATTCAGAAGCCAGAATACAAGAGCGTGGCTCTGAATACTATCAAAGTCAAAGAGCCATAAGGATACCTACTTACCAAAAGACTTTCATAAACCATAGGCTCATACGTTTACTGTCAATGAACAAACCCAGTGTAGTAATACATCTAAAATCTTAGGAAACTTCACTGCAAAATGAGGGATTGATCTGCCTCAGGAATATTCACAAGCCTGTAGTTTCTAGAGCAGAACTAAATGCCCAGGTTGGTCCCAATGTTATTTGCTTTTATTTTCTATGGAATGAATTTTAATACACTTTTCTTGGCCTGCAAAGCCTGTTTGGAACTTCAGTCTTTGATATTTTTATTCATCCCTTACACATAACATCATTCATCTGCCTGGTTTTATAAGATGTTGGCTGTCTGAAAGCACAAAAGCTGTTTCTTTTGGCAACATTGTTCAGGATCTCGGTTTCAAAAGCGAACCATAGCTAAGGAATATGTACTTTGTGTACATGTAATGCAGTATTTTACTTTTCTAAAAATCCAGCAAATTTATATTGCAGGTGCAAGTTGTCAAAACTTGTGGTTCTTTCCATTCAGCCCAGAGACATAACTGTATCCATATTTTTATGATATACCAGTTGCATGCTTTAATTGTAAATTATATACATACTGTTCATTTGATGGCATTTTCTTTGTGTTTATTGACTCCAGAATTAAACTATAAAGGAAAACAGACTTGGCAAGGATCTAGGTGGTTTTTGGAGTGATGTGAAGCAACTCGCTCCCGGTTTTTGTGGTGCTTGTGGCAGAAATGGGTTCCGTGCTCATGGCTTTGTGGCATATCTTTGGATGGCTGTGCAAGCGCACATTCTTCATATTCCAAAACTGTTAGTTGGAATTCACTGGAAAATGTCTAAGCCTGGTTTTGTGATACCACACCACTGACGAGGCACAATACAAACCATGCATCAAAATGTTATTTTTGTAATGGACAATGCCCATTAGTTCCGCTCCTTTCGTATGTGGCCATCAGAATCAAGACCTGTGCATCAAGAGAAGCAGCTCATGCACGTCAGACTTATTTCTGGGATAGAACAATGAGAGGTTTTGCAAACCCTACACATAAAAAAAAAAGTAGTAGCAGAAGTTATTATAATAATATTCCAATGCAAAACCAAACATGCACAAAAATAACAAAGGAAGATCCCTCTGGGAACTGAATTTTATGTTTTACTTTCATCTGGAGACAATCAGGAGATCCAAATTTTCATCCTAATCCACAGAAAAAAACACCAGAAAACCAGAACAATTACAGAGATGTAATCTTTAGCACTCTGTAGTTTTTCGATCTAGGACATGTTTTGGTTTTTTTTCTCTTAACTCCATTTCTGGAAGATCTGCTCTGTAGCAGGGGCTGCAGTGGGAAAAGTGACAAATAGCAGTGAGGGTGAGGAAGGAGGACGTGTGGGAGAAGACACTGTGTGAAAAGGAGGTAAGCTGGGGATGCACGAACACCTCAGACAAATGTAGAAGGACAAGCTGAAGAGCACAGCTATGGGAAGGAGCAGCCGGACGGAGATGAAGGTGAGAATTTCTTCCTGCAATCACTATGAGCCCCTCTCAAGGCTGCTGCAGAAATTTGTCTGTGTCAAGACCTCTGCATGGCACTCACTCACCAAAGGGCCTCAAGATTTTATTTTTTACTATGCAGGAAGCGCCACAGCCTCAGAATGTCACTGTTAGTCCTGTGCAGTCCAAAGGGGAACATGGGCAGGTCAGAAGTCTGCAAAGCATTTAAGGCAAGATAGAAACCACCAGGGAAAATTCCCAGAGCCAGCCAAATTTCACTACTCCTCTGCGAAACAAGGGAGGTTTTAAGACTTGTGAATCTCAGATCCCATGAGTCACAGGATGGATTCTTCAACTGCTAATCTCAACTTTGGGGAATGACTCTTAAAGTTTTGAGTAGTCACATCTTCAAGTTAGGAGAAACAGCAGATTCTTTTCTCAGGATCAGCCACTTAATTAAATATAGAATATCTACTCAGTTACAGTCATCCAGACCCATTGACCTAAAATTTTTAGTCTCACAGTATTCCTTTAAAGTCCAGCATTTTCTCCATGAACACTCAAGAAGAAAAATGTGATAGAATTTGCAACTGTCGTATTACATATGTTCTCCAAAGAACAGATAATCTTCTGGCAGACATAAACTCACCAAATTGTGAAGGAAATTGTAGTACAAAAACCTCCCATATTTTTCTTAACTGATACCCCACAATGGTACTAACATTTTTCATAACATGATATATATGGGATATATATATATATTTTATAATGTTATATATATATATATAGAAAGATAATGTGTGAAAATATACTTAAGGTTCACTTCTACCATTTTTCAGTGAGGGCACCATTCAAAATGGCATGTATTTTTTCTAAGCAAATCTTGCCTTCTAGCAGATTGTTTTGCATGTGTCCTTTAGAGGAATCTTTGCACCTTCCTCCGATTCTTGGAAAAAAGTGGCATTTGCTGGAGCAAGGATGAGAAAAGGAAAAGATTTGTTTTCTCTTTGAATGGTTGTGCTCTTTTTTTCATTTTTGGAACCAGAAAGAGGGATTTTAAGCAGGTGCTTTAGATTCTCATATTTGATTAAAGCAAATATACTTCTTCATTTAAAAAAAAAGGCAAATATTTGTAATTTGTCACTTTTTTTTAATCTCGAGTCTTTCTGCTGACATAAACAATAGAGTTCTGGCAGAGGGTTTTTTGGTTGTATTTTTGGTGTCCCAGGTATCTCTGCAGATTTCTCTAGGTCTGTGTTTCATTATGTCACTTTGCCCCCTCCATGACCTCTAAGCTGTGTTATTTTCTGTATCTGGTATAGCAAAATACCCCAAAACAAATACTAGTATGGCTTAGTGAAGAGTGAATTGTAAGTCATTGAAATTAACAATAAATGTAAAATTTTTTGGTTGCAGGAGGTTTTTTGACTCAGGACTCAAGCCTTTGTTCTTGCTTTGTCATTATGAACAGGGTGGGTTTTTTTCTTGTCTCTGTATGTTACACACTAAATTTGCAGCTCAGTTCAATAGCAGATCCTTGGCTGATGCAGCAGCACTGACCTCGATGAAGCTGTGCTGAAACATTGCAATGGACTGAAAATATGAACTCTGTTGTGAATTGCACAATATCCTACCACTTACGCCAAGTAATACAGTCTGTTTTCTCGAAAAAGAACAAGTGGTGAAATAATTTATTAAAATAAAATTATAAATTACTCATTTTCCATTGCTGCAGTGGGTTAGAGCTAAAGTATATTAAACATGTTAGTCTTCTATGTATAAGCAGCCATAACTTCAGAAACTTGGTTTCAGTAGAGAATGGCTAATTTGTGCTAGGTGTAGGCAGACCCCACTTGACATGTCAAGTGAAAGTAGTAAAATGCTTTAAAAGTGTCAACATTTTGCAGTGAGAGGTGTTTTCGCTGGGGTTCGTTTGGGGTTTGTTTTCAGAACAAATTCAAATAGGAATTTCAAAAGCATTTTTACGTTGACAAACATTAATTTCCCCTGGATGATTTTCGCCTTTGGCTTTTCATCCTCATTACTGAATTGGAATTCTACACAGAACCTTATCAAGCTCGGAGCAGAGACAATCAATTGTGAAATATCAGCAGTGTTTACAACCTATTACTTTTTCATATAAGAGCATTTCCAAAGTGTTCAAAGACAGAATGTTTTTTTGTTCCATATCAGTTTGGTCCTATCTCAGCTCTGTTTTGCTTCTGTTTGCCAGACTAACCTACACCATGATCTTGGTTTTGCCTTTTGTCATTTTATCTTTCTACTATGACACACTCACATGTGTGCAAGACTCAGAATTTCTGCTGTACATTGTTACATAAAAAGACACCATTAATGAGAATAAAATTCTATGTAACATACAAAAGTTTTCTGAACTATTTTATGACACTTTAACCACTGTCCTGATTAATAATCCTGATTGGACTCAGCAACTCTGAGGGGGAAAGACACACATGCAGGTTGTGGTCATCACAACCAGGTGTTATCAGCTGCTGACCTGCCTGACTAAAGGAATTGCACCAAGCACTTTTCATAGATATATATTTTTCCATTCCACTGTCTCCATTACTTAAAGGGTGAAGGAAACACTGCATATATTTATCCTGCTGTGCACTACCAAAACGCAGAAATTCAGATAAAGTAGACTTGCTGAGAAGCCTTGCAAACTTGTGTCCTTCATTCCAAATAAAATAATGTTTAAAATTATACAGAACAAATTAAATTATGTATGGATGGTTTGTCATTTTTCAGCCAGTGGGAGATCTTTTCTTTATAGCAAAAGATGGAGTTAAAACGGTTTCTTGAATATCTCAACATATACATTTTGAAATGTTCTAAATAACCTTCCCCAGTGCCTCACTAATTTTAAGATTGTCTTACCCTTTAAGTGACCTGATCGTAGTCACTTATGCAGCCAACTAATTCCCTGACTTGTTCATTAAGATTATTATTGAAAACCTTAAATATTCATTATGTGTGAGCACAATGAGAACAGGACAAGTTCTTGGCTCACTGCTAATAAAAGATAAGTTTATTTTTTACCTTGAAAGGGAAAAAGAAAAGACGACTATTTCTCAATGTAAGCCTGTAAGAAAGATGATTCTTGAATATCTTAAATGTATGCACATAAAAGACATGTAATTACTCCATATGAAAAGAAATCTGTGAAGGGATTTTACTCTAGGGCAAGAGTTGCTGAGTATATAAACTAAATTAAAATAAACCGTAGGAAAATTATGGGATAAAAGACAAAGCAAGCTCTTCAACCTCTGGGAAATTGAGCAAATCAGACAGGAAGTTTTGTATATACAAAACTATAAAAGATATAGTTTAAATCACTGTAATTACAGGAGTTGATGCCCTGTGGAATAAACCTCTTCAGGAAGTTTGTTTTTACGACCTTAACCTGATAGAAGATGAATTCAGTTGAAGTTTTTAAGGTTCAAACAAGAGCTGAAAGGTGAAAAATCCATGGTAGGAGGTTTGACTACCATTATAAGGATAGCTATATACCTACCTGTATATATATATAGTTATGAGGTTATAGTTATAGTTAAATGTGTTAGAGGGTGTTGTTGGACCTGAACAGAACTTTGAGCAGCCCTGAATTCAGTTTCCAGATTCTTTGCATTTTTATTATTACTTTTTATGTGATTACATACATGCTAGCTACAAAATTCTGTGAAATGCTATGCCAAAACTAACATGCAAGAGGAAAAATCATAGCAGCTTACAGAGGACATTTTTAAGGCATTGATAAATGAAATGTTCATTTCTTTCGATCAAAGCATCTCATGCTGGAAGCAGTGTAACATATTTCAATATATCACTGTTGCTAAAACAGTTTTTTTCAGATGAAAAGGTGCTGACAACGTTTTTATAACCATTTCTATACATGACGAACAACTCTCATATGCAAATCATCTCCATCATTTTTTTCTGTCAAGGAGTAGAATGAATTGCTCTGTACAATATTTTGCGAAGTGATTTCTTGGATTGATTCTGGTTGTTCTGTTTGTTGAATAGGTAAGTGAATTTTTTTCATTTTCAGAACAAGCAGTGTTTGTGGTGTTGCTCAGTTCTTCTCTCGTCAGGTTTGCACTTAGTAACAGCAGGAGCTGAGTTGTCTCTGGATGAGTAACAGGTGTGGGATTGGCGCATTTCTGTGAGAAAGAGGAAAGTGTTTGGGAGAGGTTTGAGGGTAGTGGGAATAGCTCTGGCATCCACAAAGTGTGAGGAAAAGGAGAGAGCTGGCGGCCAGTTTTGCCCCTTCGAATTTCTAAGTGTAGTTTCAGGATTTCAGGGAACTTTCGCTGATTTGGAAAAAAAAAAATTGATCATTAGAAAGACCCTAGGTTTTGTTAATCTTAGAAAAACTTTCTTCATGTTTCCAGTTGGCAGGAAGTTTTGAAAAGAAATCTTTCCGTTTGATTCAGAAAGATAACAGATTTTCGTTGTGAAAAGCCTTGAACATTCATCTCCCCATGATTTAATTAACCTTATAGATAATTATAACAAAAACACGAACAGGTTGTACAGAAAATTACATTCCACTTGCAGCTCAAATGAATAGTGTTGTATTTCATACAAAATCAGTTTTAATCTCAGAAGAAGGGAATTTGCAACCTATAAAATATGGAGTGTGTGGGAAGGCACCAATATTGCACTTATTGATCTGCTATGGAGTTAGACAAGCTGTAAGCAGCTCTGCTGGGTCAGACTGCAGGTGAGGTAGGCAAGAAAAGAGGGTGAAGTCATGCTGGAGGGTGAAGGCATGAGTTCAGCACCTTGCTCCTGGACATCCTCAAAATAGACATTTCCTGACACAGAACTGCAAATTCTTGGACTGCTCCTAAGCTGACCTGTAGCTCTGCACCACAGAAGTCACTGCAGTGTTTCAAAACAAAGACCCCTTAACAGTTCACCATAGATGACAGTCAGCCTGGGCCTCAGTTATCTTTCCCCAGTAAACAAGATTTGGGAGATGTCTTTGGGGGTGCTTAAATCCCACTCTCACGTGGAGTTAGGACAGGCTAAGATTTACATTCAGTTCAGGAACCTTCTCCTCTGGAGTTTCTCAGTTTAGATGTCACATGGGGAGTTATGTGGAATAATCACAAAGGATAACATGTGGGAGACTAATGTCCATCTTTTAATTCCCTGCTGAGAAAAAGAATCTGCTCTGAAGGGCATTTCAGAGCATAAACCTGATGCAGCCACTTGGACTCAGCCTGTAGGAGTTGTTTTCTGTCCATTAATAACAGAAAAAGCAGCGTGATGCTGTAGTTTTGTCACTGACACCTTAATCTGTTAATCTAGACACTTAAATTACCTACAGGGTTAGGTGGGATTTTGATGAATGTCAGTGGCACTTAAAAGATGTCTTGGGATCCTAATGCAGATCCCTGCCATTCCTTTGTAGCTGTGAATATTAATTTAAGTCAAACTCTTTCTGTTTCAAGTAGCATAGGCACTTTCCTGGCACAGATTTTCGGTCTGAGTATGTGCTTCCTTATATCCATTTAATGATAAAATGACCTGCTCTTAGAATTTTGGTATAAGAATATATACATATATATATATATATATATATAGGTTTGAAGCTTTAATGTTTCATATATGTGTTTAGAAACAAGACTTGGAAAAATAGAGGCGAAATGATTAACATCTGAAGTTAAGTCATATTTATCACATAGAAAACTTTCTTTACAGCTGGATAAGGTCAAGACTGGGACAGTTGTACTCAAGTTTAAGGAGAAGGGAATTTTGCTTGTACAAGAATGTGTTCTCTTTTTAGCAAGATATCAGTTTGAAGCTTCACAAATGTGCTTAACTTCAGAAATGTTACATGTGGTTACTTCGTATCTCCACACTCTCAAGACACTTTCTTTTGTTCTTGCCTTCAAAGCTGAAAGCACTGTTATAGCACCGAGATTCAAACACCACATGAGGTGATTCATACTGGAGCACTGGACTCATAAGCTATTATAGTTCAGTGGTCAGAGCAAGCCAGTTGTTCCAGAGATGCAAAAATGGGATTTCAAAAGGCCTACTCCCTTTGACACACACTAGCAAGTTTGGGAAGGAGAGGAGGAAACTTTTCTAAATGAGCAGCTGCCTGCACTGGCACCAGAGCACAGTGGCCATCTGTCCAGTCTGGCTCCCAAGGACTTGTCTGCCCAAAGAGCCTACACCCAGGCTTTCTTCTGCTTAATTCACAGGCTGGGTGGAACTACCATGTAAACTACCAGGGAGTCAAAATTTGAAGTCTGCTTTTGAATTTTTCCCTTCTTAAGTTCCATCCTTCATACCTTATCTGAATAAGGCACCTTCTGATTTAATACATTGAATATCACGTTTAAATAAAAAAAAAAAGAAAAAGAACAACTTCACAGGACCTCAGAACAAAAGCCCTGGAGCTCTGCCCTGGAGCTCTGCCCTGGAACAGACCAAGGGCCCATCTGTATCAGTATCTGGCCTCCAACAGTGGTAATCACAGTAAAACAAGGGCAGGCAAGTGGTATTTTTATGCAAGAACACATTTAAACAACCCCTGCCAAAGGCTTCATATGCAGCTGACATGGCCTCCTTAAGTCTGAGGTGGTGTCTTCATGAGAAAAACCTCCCACAGTCCCTTCCTTTCATGAATTGGTCAGTTGTGCTTTTTGATCTGATTGTCCACAACATTTCATGGGTTCCAGTGTTTAATTATATGTTAATAGCTGCCTCCCTTTGATTGTCTGAGCACACACCTTTCAGAGTATTTGATGCCCATGTACCACGAAGTTCATGTATCATGATAACTTGCCAGCAATCCCTCTCTGTTCTCCTTTTCTCATACTACCTAGATTTTGGGGGTTTTCTGCAGTTTTTAAGTAACTGTATGAGTAGCAGGTATGTATCATGAAAAAAATTATTTTTAAGGTAAGTATTACACCTTACAGATATAAAGCATTCTTGCAGCCATTTTCAAGTCTATCAGAGTCTATGAAGAAGTAAGTAGAGATCACAGAATGGGAACATAAAGTAGATTTATTTTCAGATAAGTTAGGTTTAGAAATGGATCTAGAATGTGCAGAATGTGCACTTTGCAGATGGATTCAAGATGGAGATACTTTTAAATATTAAAACAACCTCCTTTCCTTCATAGTAAAGAAATGTATTAAATTGTCATATTAGTAAAACCTTTCAGTGATGCTTATTTCTCTTAACTCAGTGAAGTTTGGGCCAGATTCCTAATTATATATTCTTCTGGTATAGAATTTTAAGGATACAGTTTTATCAGATTGAAACTCAGACAGTGGTTATTACTATCCATATCTAAGTCATATAAATTTAATCCAGCAAGTGTATACTGAGGTCGTGATTTCTCTGTATTTAATTCACAATTCTCTTATGGTGCTCTTGTGGGACCCTACCTGGAGTGCTGCATCCAGCTCTGGGATATTCTCAGTACAAGAATGACATGGTGCTGTTGGAATGGGTCCAGAGGAGAGTCATGAAAGTGGTCAGAGGGATGGAGCGCCTCTCCTGTGAAGAAAGGCTGGGGCTGGGGCTGTTCGGCCTGGAGAAAAAGAAGCTCAAGGAAGACCTTAGTGCAGGTCTGTAGTGACAGGATAAAGGGAAGTGGCTTTAAGATGAAAGAGGGTAGATCTAGACTAGATGTTGAGAAGAAATTATCTCCTGTGAGGGTGGTGACAGGTTGCCCAGAGAAGCTGTGGATGCACCATCTCTGAAAGTGTCCAAGGCCAGGCTGGATGAGGGTTTGAGCAGCCTGGTCTAGTGAAAGGTGTCCCTGCCCATGGCAGGGGGATAGGAACTAGATCTTTAAAGTCACTTGCAACCCAAACCATTCTGTGATTCTGAAGTCCCTGTTTTCTTCGGTGAAGAGGCAACAGTTCAGAGAAGTACTAAATAAAAACCTGCCTTGCATTTATTATTGACAAAAGTAATTGGAAGAAACTGAATTACTATTTTTGTGTTTTAAAGGGTATGGATAGTTACTCCTCTTGCTGACTTACCTATTGATACCTCCTGTTATGTTCTCATCATCCAAACAACCCAGTCAAGCCAATGACAGTTTTACCTAGGGGTTTGAAGGCAGAGTTTTAGCCATAGAAAAGTGTTTATTTTAGCAGTTCCACAGAAAAGAAAAATTGTTTTATTTCTAGCACTGGATATGCGAAAGTATAAAGACAGAGTATTTAGTCTAGAAATTCAGATGCCTTTAAGAAATGCAACTACTCTTCTGTATTATATTCCATTATATCATCTGAAAATTTGTTTTTCCTTCTCATAATGTGTTCTTGCAAAACACACTTGGTATACACAGCTTTTGCATGCATATGTCTATTAAACCTTCATAAAACAAGTTTGTTTATGGGTTTGTTTATGGAGTGCCTTTGAATCTATGTTTAACTACGAAGCTTGTCAATCTCTGTTCCAGCACAGCCTTAGCCTCAGGAGTAATAGCATTAACTCTAATTATTACAAAACAAGTCCCTATCAATCTTTTCAAGAACTAATTAACAGCTTTGTTATGTAAAAATGTCTACTTCTATCAGATAAAGGGAGAATGCAGATAAAGCTGTGAAATGCAGAAGTCATGCTGCAGCATGGGAGGGTTATCTAATTCAGTGAGGGAGATTACCACAGCCTGAAGGTCTTCATGGAGAGGATTATGTGTGTCCAAACCTACTGCCTTTCCAGTGTCACACACCTACAGAGAACATACTCTGATGTGCAAAGGGAACTGGACCATTTTATGAAACATACTTTTGTTAACTTTTTTCACTTAAAAAGTTTGAAGTCTACAAATAGTGTTGTCTGGCAGTGCTATAATATAAACTATCAAAACAGATTTGAGGTTATGTTTTTATTTATTCAACCCCATGTTTTTTAATTTAGTGTTCTTAAAATGCTCCAAGAATTGCTGTGTCCCAGTGCACCACTGTGTTGGCACGCTTGCATTTTCAGATGCTAAAGGAAGTATCAAAATAATGGGGAACAGTGCTTATTTCCTAGAATGTTCTTTTAAACTGTGCTGCCATCCTGTAAACAAGCTGTAATTGGGGGTTTTTCATGCTTCCTGCTAACCTTACTAATTTTTCTCATTTGAACTGACAAGTTTCATGCATATTAGTTTTGTAAAATTAAATATAGGCTTGTCTTCTAGGATAATTTTTTTGGGTACTTTGGACTCAAAGCAGTAGCTTAAATGTAGGAATTTAGTGTTATCTGAGGTGCTCTAATACACATCTGCCTGTGCTGCCACTACAGTGGCAACCTCAGCACAGTTTCACAAGTACAGATATACATAGAGATGTCTAAATTTAGGTTGAGTCCATGAGCTGAATCTCATTCTGAAAGACAAAATAATTAGCTTTGCCTAGATTTTATCCTAAGTTTTCCAATTTGGAAACATAACTACCCAATTATCCTAAATCCTGAAGTACAGGACATGAAGTAAGGATATTGAATAAGCATCCCAACAGCTTAAATAGCACATAAGCATCAATAAGTGATCACATTCTTTATTTATCACAAAGAATTGACACTGAATTGTTTGCTACAGAAGGAGAGAGTTTAGTTTGTACTGGGAAGAACCATGGAGTTCTCAACTCTCAACAAGAACATGGAATGGGAAACAAGCAGCCTAGGTAATAGTTTAGCTCTTGGCTAGAATGCCAAATTAAAACATTTTGTAACCATTCTCATGGCAAACTGGCATCTTTACAAGTTTCACAGTGACAGAGTGTTATGCTAGCAGGAACACTACTGTTGCCAAAGTAGCTTGAGCAGTGTATTGATAAACAGATTGGAAAATGTGTGAGGAAAATTTGATCCTATTAACAGATGCATATTGAACATTTCCAGGGAAAGCCAATGCTGCTGTTTACATATTGCAGCACATGTGCAGATTTGTCACAGGAAACCTGTGAGACATATTCACCTGAGGAACAGCAGGGCTGTTGTCAGGCACACGAAACTCTCAGGAATGAAAATGGCAGGGAGATGTTTGTCATGACTGAATGCTACTCAGCATCACCATGTCAGGCTGGGCAATCTGGAAACAATTCTGTACATTCATAGAAATGAGTGCTCTGCCTGCCATGCTGACCCAGCTGGCATGGGCTTTTGTGAGTGGAATATCCCACCCCTATCCTTGACACCATCCAGGTGGTACTGCCAAAACATCCACCTGTCTTTTCTCTGCCACACACCTCAAAATCATTTCATGTGTTTTACAGAACTTTCCTTCTCAGTGTGCAGGAGATCCAAGATTCCAGCTCTTTGGCCACTGTGATGCAATTTCAGAGTGATGATGCTAAAGAACAGACTTTTCCTGACAAGTAAATGTACTCACAGAGCAATTGGAAGTGGAGGTCATGAATAAAGTCATAGGATCCCAAATAGTTTGAACGAACAGTATTTCTGGGAAAGGTTGCTGATATAAAGGAGAGCACTGAGGTTGTCTATGTTCTTTGTTAGTTACTTTTGTGATAGTTGTCCTTTAGGTTCTTTATCACATCTGCACATCATACAGTTTATCTCTGCTACTTCTGATACCATCATATTGGAAATGGCTGCTTGTTTTTTCCTGTGATGCAAGAAACAGTTAAGTGTCAAAAAAATTACCCAATGTCAGGTCTCAGGAAAACACCTTCTCACGCAGTGCTGAGTTAAATTGTGATGTAGACTGTGGCATGCTGTGGTGGATGTCAAAAGCCTACAGGAATTAAAATAAACCTTAAACAAATGGAAAAACAATCATAAAAATCAGGCTTATATTAGGAAGTCCCTATCACAGAAAAGTGATATCACAGTAAATAAGTTTTTTGTCATGTTCAGGTGGAACTTTCTTGTGTTCCAGTTTCTGCCTGTTGCCTCTTGTCCTATTGTTTGGAACCACCAAGCAGAGCCTGACTCCATCCCCTTGACTTCTCCCTTCAGATACTCACAGACATTGACGAGGTCGCCTCTCAGTCATCTCCTCTCCAGCCTGAACAAGCTCAGCCCTCTCAGCCTTTCCTCAAGCTTTGCTCCCTTTCCACAGCCACTGATGACATGAGAGGCATCCAAAGACAGTGAAGAAGGCTGTCCAGGTGATCATGGAGCAGTTCGACACCCACCTTCCACACCAGCATTGCCTGTGTGAGGACACTGTCACCATCCCCACAGGGAGCTGTGCAACAAGAGCACGGGGTGTAAAGCATATTCCTCTGCTGCAGGAAATGCTGGAGACAGATTTGCAGCTGCACACAACACTCATGGTGTAGTTAAAGCAATTCCCTGATTTATTCTTCAGTCTGTTCCCACAGGTAGAGAAATAAGGAAAAGTACTTTTCGGAGTGATTGCTAAGAGAAGATAGGTTTGTCAATGGGATCCCAGTGCACATTTGGGATTTTCTGTAGCAATACAAACACTACAAATAAAATTTAAATTCAAGCTCACCCTCTCTGGGCTCTTCTTCCAACAGAAGCTCCAGTGCAAAACAGAATTTTACTGAAATATTTGTCTGTTCTGTTTTAGTTAAAAAATCCAAGTCTGAACTGTTCTGTCCCAAGAGAATGGTTTTTTGTGATGAAACTTCGTGTCTACAAACAAATCCAGTAACTCTCATGTCTCATTTCCTGGTTCCCAAAAGTAACAATGCAACAAAGTGCTGTGTTAATACCATTATAAATTGAAATAGTGTTTAGCAATCCAGGACATACTTGCTAAGAATGATCAAAACAAACCACTGTGTACAAACCAGTGGCAGCTTTAAAGTTCAAAGAATTCAGTCCTCATCAGAATTAATCCTTCACTGTCTAATAGTTTTCTTACTAACCTCAAACACTGGAGGATGAGATGTCTTCCTCTTTTAAAAATGTATATATTAAGCAATTTTATGTGAAAGTACATGACTATATATTGTTGTTTATAATGCTTATTAGAGACTCCCTTTTTTTTTTGGTAGATATGTAAATCCGGAATGTGATTGAGTTGCACTAAAAATAACAAAATTATTTAAGCTATTACATTAATACTGAAATTTTGCATGTCAGTACTTTTTTGACAGCTTCATAAAAACCAGTATCTACATTAATGTGAAGACTTTCATCACCTTCAATTGTTTTAACCTTTTCCCACTACTCCTAAGTGATGGATTGAAATACAAATAGCAAAGAGGTTCTGGGAAACATTAAATAAATCAATAATTTTAAATATTTTTTCCTTTCTGCTTGATTTGATAAAAAGTGTGAAAAAACAATTCTATGGGCTATAAAAAGTATTTGAATGTGCAAGCTGTCATTGTAGGAACGTCAACTAAAATTGTCAAAGTTAAATGCAGAAATATGGGAGCTCACATTAGATTTCAAGTTGACTCATTCAGAAATTTGAGTCTAATGTCTGTGGGCTGTAATGTACTTTTAAGCATTTTTGACTATTCACAGAGGACTGATTCTCTGCAGCGTTTTTTGCTTCCACATAATAACAGAGTCAGCAGAACCACCTGCATGTGCAAGCATTCAGAGAGCATGTAAAAAAAATAACAGATTTTGATGTGAAGGGAAAATGGAAAAATAATAATGCCCCCTCCCCAACATAATCAGATGTGAAGAAATTCATAGATCACCAAGTGTAGGTGCAAGAGAGTTAGATGTTCAACCAAGAAAACCTTGATAGTGGAAAGATTTATTTCTAATAAATTACTTCTGCATAGAATTTCCTCTTATAAGTTGTAGAGGCTGCCCAAAAAGATTGAAATTGCAAGTGAAGCTAAGTTGTGTAAGCAGAACGAGGGGAAAAAGAGGCGTAAGGAATTGACTGTCAGCTCTCCTAAATCTGTTTAGTTCCACTCAGCTCAGCTGACTCAAGTCAGTGTGTGCCAGCCAAGGGAGTTGCTCTGTGCTTATAAGAAGTGTGAAGAGATAATGAAAGTCAGTGTATCTGGTGTCTAAGTCTCTTTGGTACTCTTCCAAAATCCATCTGCTGCCTCTGTATGATGTCCTAGTGTAGTGGCTATTATTTGTTCTGCATGACTAATTGATTAGCTCTAATCTAATATCAGTTGCCCTAAAGCATATTAATATAATTATTTCATTTTCACTGCAGCACTGGTTTTGTCCATTTTTAAATTTCTGTATATGGCTCCTATAAAACCAAGTATCTAGATATTCTATCTAGGTGACCTCATACTTGGCATCACGCACATTTCAAGGGCATCACACACATTCAAGATGGGTAATGACCTTAAATCCTTTCTGTCTTCCACTAAAATGGACTTTTATAACAAATCTTATTCCATATGAACAGTAATGTTTAGAATCAAAAATGAAAGATGGTGTTCATCCCATCTGGCTCTGAGATCCAAACAACTTAACAGGACTTAAAATGGCCAAGAGTTTGTTGCAGCTCCTGATTCCCCAATGCAAGAAGACATGCTCTGCTCCCCATAGCAGATCAAGAGATGAGTCATTATCAGGAAAGAAACAAACGGAACAAATCAAAGTCATTATTGTGATGCCTTGGAAAGTCTGGAAAGTCTCCCTGGTCTGTGGTTTTATTTATGTCTGTTCTCGGGGTTTTGAGTGGGCCCAAAAGGACAGAATCAGAAATTTTCTAAAAAAATAGTTTAGCATATTTTGATGAAAAAAAAAAATGCCTCTACATTGATACCAAATATTTGTAAACATATATCATTTTTAATAATGCATTTGTGAGGAAGGAGAAGTATCTGATCAGAAGTATGCAGCCTGTCTTGGTTTGGGCATCCATCTGAGGTGATGGTCAAAAGAAACTCCATAATTAAATCATCAAAGGTCTATCTGTGTAAACCAAAGTTAAAATATCACAAGTGGGCTTTATACTGTGTATCATAGAAAGAGAATATCGACTGTCTTCTGGATGTGACGTGCTCATCTTGTCTTTTCACCAAAGCCCACATCTAATTTATGCCATCTTTTGCATCACTGCTGACAGTGACCTAATGACCTTTTTTGTGATACAGACAAGCACACAATTTCCACTTTCCTATGACAAGAATCCTTCATCTTCACATTAAGTAACTGTAGTCTTTTGGCTTTTGTCAATTTGTGATATCATTTTAGTCTTACTTATGCCAGATGTAGACTGGAAATTCAGGAATGCACTATAACAGATACACACCAAGGTTAATGGAAGAGCTGGAATCTGAGTCACAAAAAGTGTTTGTTTTGCACCGAGGTTTCACATAAAGATTTGTTGTATTGATTCCTTCTTAAAACAAAATAGTTACCTGGGAGTCCTGTCATTCTCTTCCGGTAAAAAAAAAAAAAAAAGAGAAGAAAAGACCATTATACTCTTAATGGCTTTACTTAAGGCTTGAAGAAAATTTTTAAAAAAAGGAGTAATAAATTCAAAACAAAATTAATTAAGGAAAAAAAGTCAAATGAAAATATGACAAAACCACAAGATTGTCCCAGATGTTTCTATTAAAGATATTCAATCTCCCTTTGATAAAACACTTCAATTTCTCATGAGGAAAATGCAGTAAATATCTGGACTTCAGTAAAGTATTTGGGACTGGGTCACAGGAAATTTCTTGGGCTGGAGACAACTAATACAAGAACTGGAACTTGGCTAAAGAATTGTTTAGATGGAAGATGACAAGCTGTACCTAAACGAGAAGCCTTGGATCACGTGGACATTGCAGTGGGATTCCTAGAGGATCAAACCTGGACTAACTTAATGTAATGTTTTCATTATGACTTTGGCACAGAAAACCAGAAGTGAGCTAATAAAACATGACAACACAGCATTTGAAGTCATTGTCACTGTAGTGAAAGATGGGGATGCCATAAAGAAATAATTGGAAAGCCTTTTGTTAGAGACATAGAAATGGGAGAAAATGCCGTGCCACGAAAAGTGAGAAGATTAATTTAGGCAGTAATAAAACTTTCTACTGGAGGAGTTGGATGCTGAGAGTTTCAAAGCAACAAAGAGAAGACTGCAGAGTAGAAACTCACAGCACAACTGTGAGCTGCTGGTGTTGCAGAGCTGTGTGAAGGCATGTGAGATCCATAGAGAATGAGGGAAAAAATGCCTGTGTGCAAGGTCATGGCAAGACCTCATCTGGTGCAGTGCATGCATTCTGATACTCAGACAGTAGAAAGATGGACTAAAATGGGGGGAAATGCTAGGCAGCACCACAACATGGAAGTAATTTGAATACTTCTAAGTACTGGTTATAGAATAATAGAATCTTGGAAAGGTTTGGGTTGGAAGGTTTTCCGTAAAGATCATCTATCTCCAGCTGGACAGGGGCAATTATGGTTTGTTCTTTATTGTGCCTGCCTATGGCAGAGCTAAGCCCTGTGGTTTAGCCTTGCTGCCTCTGCAGAGCCCAGACCAGGTGAGAGCACTTCCAATGGCACAGAAAGCCTGACTATTAACATTTCTTTGAAGATACCATATTGTGCTGAAAAATAAGCAGGGAAACCTCAAAAAATAATGTTAGTGTTTGAATAGCTTTCACTGGGAGGTTTTCTGTACAAGCTACTTCACAGTCTCATTGTGTCTGTGTGTTTTCCATGTACAGCATCATGCTCTGCTATGATCTGACTCCATAAAAGTGAATTAATGTGCAGTACGCTCCAATATTGCCTGAAATCCCACCTAGTCTTTGAAGGCTCAAACATCTCTATGCTCCTATCAGAACTGCTTCTACTTCTTTCCCAAGCTAGACAGACAAATTCAAGTCTCCTAGTTATCCTGTGGATGGAAAATGTTGAGAACCACCTTGCCCATCTTAGTTACAAAGCCTGTAAAAGTTTTCCATTCAAAATTACCTGGTTTTTCTATAATGTAAGAAGTGAATAATTTTAGCTTCAGCTGCTGGTACACTGTCTGCTCAATCCATAAAACTCTAGTCCCTGGATAAGGAAGTTAAAGCAGCCTAGTAGTAAAAATAATAATAATAATAATTTTAAAAATACAGGTGAGGCTATAATATAAAATGTTAAATGTCTGAGAGAAGGCAGTGAACCAAGACTTTATCATGCAGCTATTTCTTATATCCTTCTTTTCACCAAAGGATACAAATCCCCTAGTCAGCCTCATTATTAGATTAGCCAATTATGAGGAATTGTTCTGTCTAATGAAGTCTATATTTTTTTCATATGTCTCTTATCTTGCAGTAGGATGTTTGCTGGTTCCTTTTCAATGTTTTCTTTGAGAACATTTTTCATTATATTTCCTTCCAAAGTGATTTCCCAATGCTGGGTGATGCTTTTCAGTAAATACTTTATTTCTAAAATTGCTTAAAAATAAATAAAATTTTAGAGACCCCAAACTTCAGAGTTACCAAATTAGGAAAAAGAATTTCAAAAGTAGTTTCAACTAAAACAAAAAACTGGGAGGGGAAAAAACCCAGCAATTTCTCTTTTTGAGTCATAACCAAATTTGTTTCTAATTCCAGTTTGAAATTGTATTCTACATTTCAGAAGTTGAAATAAATTTAAAGAAAACAAACATGTTTTGAAAAGGACTCAAGACCTAAACAGAACCTTCCTGGGTGCCCCACTGCAGAGGTTTTTGATCTGGGCATTTTTCCTACTTAGCCTAAAATTCAGATCCTGGACATGTATTTTGATTTGTTTTTACATTTGGCTACTAACACCAGGAGCCCAGAGTTTGTCTGGCTCCAGTGACTTGGAGGCTCTTCAGCTGAGCAGTGAGAGTCAGTAAATACCTCGGAGCATTTCAGCCGGGGGGATTACGGCCACGCCAGTGTTTCCCAGAACAGCTGCTGCGAGGAGCTTGTTTAATACCTGCTGCCTGTAAAAAGAATTAAGCAGTAAATGAGCGCCTGCCACAGGACCTGTGTCCAGGTTTGCTGGAGAAGCAGAAGCACAGATATTTTGCTTTCTTCAGGCACGTATAAGCCCCTTAGCTGGAGTTAGCTGTGGTTGGGAAAAGAGGTGTTTAAGGGTTTAAAGGAGGAGAGGAGAAGAAAACCTGCTCACACCACTGGTGTTTCTGTAACCTGTGCATGAACTTCCAAATCAAGTAGCTTTGTTCATAAGCCGTAGTTATCTGGCATAGAACAGCTTCATCAGTAATGCCAAAAGAACCCCATGTGGTTTAGAAAAAGCAGTCAGTCCCCTCAACTCCTCACAGCCCTTAAATACACTAATCCAAGAAATAAATATATAAATGTGTTATAAAAACTCATATTATCCAAAATTTATTTTTAAAGGCCCAATTGCTGAATAGTAAGTCTTGAGGATCTTTTTCATCAAAATGTTTTGGAGGGATAAAAGAAAAACAGGTTTTGTGTGTAGAAAGCAAATATCAAGCAGGGTGTTTCAAAAAAGCTAAGTATTTTGGTTTTAATAAAAACCTTTTGTGTTTTTCCTCAACTCAGAAATCACAGCGGGTCAGTTAAAAAGTCAGGCTACTTGCCTGATGGAAAAAAAAGGCAGATTAATCTGCTACAACCCTACTGTCTTCTTTGGGAGGAAGTAGAAGTGCAGTTGAAACTCCAAGGGTAATTATAAGGAGATGTATTTTTGTGAAAGGGAAACAAAGAGTGAATTCCACCTGTCTGGGTTAGGAACAAGTGTGTGGTCTGGTGATGGCCCAGGTTCAACTCTTTTGAAGGCTTGTCCAAGGTAATCTATCTCTGTGACCTGTCTCCCACTTTGTAGGAAGGTCTAATACCAATTCCCTGAAAATTGCTGAGAATATAAATACAAAAAGACTCTTGTAAGAAAAACATCACACAATTACTTTAGATTCACAATTCTTACAATCTAATGAAGGAAGCGCAGTGCATTTCATAGATATGAGCTTTTTAAGCAGCAGCCTGGCAATGCTGTGCTCTGATCCCTCGCACATTCTGGGCTTTATTTCTTCTCTGACAGAGAGACAGCAAGTGGAGCTGTCTATCAGCTTCACTACACCACATAATGCAGAACTCCACAGGTGTGATGAAAAGATCCCAAAGGATGAATTCTTGGGCCCTGGCAAACTGGTATGGTCCTCTCTTTGGAACAAGAATTTATGGAACAGGTCTTAGGTTTTACAGTAACATATTTGGGTCTTTTGGGAAGGGAACCTTTCAAGTGATGTCTGAATCACAGAAGCAAAATGCCATAAGGTGGTTTCTTACCCACCTCTCTAACTCCAATTCTCATCATATTATCTCAAGGCTTACAATAGCTGACAGATTTCTGAAAATTCAGCTCCAAGCTGTATGTTCACATAAGATCAGTTTCCATTAATCATAGATAAAACATCAGCTTACAGGCTGTGGCAGAGAAAAGTTTGGAAATTCAAACCATAGCAACTTCAGCAATAAAAAACAAATAGAAGATATCTGAAAACCATGCTTGGAAAATATTATAGATTTTGAGTCCCTCATGTAAGCCAATGACTGATTTTTCAAGTGTTTGGGAAAGGTAACAATTAATGTCACTTATAGAATTCCTGACAAAATTATTCAATACATGTTCCTTTGAAACTCCTGAGGGATACCTTCTCATCCTTGGAATTTGTTCCTGTTCATTTTAAAAGAATTCTTTGTTTCTAGGCCTTGACTGAGCAAAGCACATATGAAATGAAGGCTGTATGAAAAAAGCTTTATGCAGATGACATTGCAATACCAGTCAAATGAAATCCAAATTTTCATATTAAAAGCAATTGGTGATACAGGAATCTTTAGGCCAATGCAGCAAGAAGCTGGCAGAGTAGTTAATTTTCAGTCTGCATACAGGTGCCCCTGATATTTTTCCTTCATTTGCTCTAGTGAGGTTCTTTCAAACAGTTCCTTAAATTCACATTCAAAAATGAGCTATATTATCTTGGCTCCTACTTAAAAGGTATGTCGCAGATTAATATCAGCCAGAAAAACTGACTTGTGACTTCGGGTAGAAAAACTGTTTGATGGCTGATGATCAACTTGAAATCTGCTGTCATGGACCTCTGTTAACACAGAGAATGGGAAATCACTGCTTGCAAGGAGTCAGGTAATCAAACTTTTCTAGGAGTGGAGCAACCAGCTCATTTGGTAATAGAGTTTACACACAGACAATATAAATCCTGGTAATGTCTGAATTTAGAGTTAACAATGAAATTTATGCCTGTTACACCTCAAGGATGAACAGAACTAAACAGAGAAGCCCAAGCCAGAGGCCAGTCTTGGAATGAGCATCCTTTTCTAACACACGTGGTTTCCAGATGCAGCACTCTCATGTCTTTCTTTATTTAGTATTTACGACTGAATTGCTGAATCAATCCTTTTTCCTCACAATTCATTATTTTTTTCTTCAAAATATAGTCTGTAATTCAATTTGTGGATAGTCTAAAAAATTTTTAGGACTAATGAGCTTTTTAGACACAAAAATATTCCACATTTTCTAAAAGAAGGAGTTACATTTCTTTAATAGGATATTTGAACTAGGTGGCTCAAATGATCCAGAAACATTATCATTATGAAAACTTAATTATGAAAATAAAATGTAAAGTCTACATCTGTATATGGCAAATACGAACAGATAAAAATTCATGTCTGTCAGATATCTTGTTATAAGCCATATAATATATTGCTAAATTCTGAAGCCTGGACTTGGCTAAATCTAGGCTGTGCTCCCACTTTTAATGATTAATTTTTTGACATGTAAAGTGTCCTATTGAGCTTCTCAGGTTTACAAAATGATGACATTTTTAAGGGAATATCTGATCCAGGCTTGTCCATTTAACTTTCCAGAGGTTTTTATTATTATATATGACTCCATAGTGACAGACATGCATCCGTTCTCTTGCCATAAAAAGTTACAAAGCCGGAGTGTGATCTGAAGTTTACATGTATTTGCTTTAATGAGACTTTACCATGCTTAAAGTGCAGTGTATTGAGCAAAAAGTGAAAAGCTGCAATCTAAATCGAGTATACTGCAATAATTGAGCAAGGGTATCACATAAGAGGGAGAAAAGACAACAGGGGTTAAACATTACTTTGGATATTTGGATTGAAAACACGTTAACAAAGTGAGTTTGCTTTAAAAAGCAAGGATTTTCAGTCTGAGTGGGTCCTTTTGCGGCTGCAAAGATTTATATAGTTTTAAAGCTATTTTCTAGCATTAAATGCCTTCTTGCTTAGCATGACAAGAAGCAAATAAAAGCTGTCTGACGTGCTCAGCAAGAACTTAATCCAGCTGGACAGAATGAGGTACAAATGCAATTAATATCTCTTTACCAGCAAATATATTATGTTTTATAGGGTCTTATTTTTCAGATATTATTGAAGTAAAGCATCCTGATCAGTATCTAGCCTAGAAGATGAGATTTTTTTTAGCCATTTGGAATTCTCTGAGCAATTGAATTTGCATTTTATAGGCTCAGTTTTTAAAACTAACTGGAGATTTTTGGTTCTATCTCTTAGATATCTCAGTTAGAAACTGATTTTCCAGGTCAGTGCTCACAACTCCTTCAAATTATGTCTCCATTAATATTACACAAGCTGGACCGAAAACCCCCTTCTCTTGTGATCTTGGTTTTAACAGCTTTCTCTGCACTAAGACAGCTCCTCTAAAGATAGTGAGGATGTTGCTGGCCTTTCTTTTGCACTGTTTTGTACAGAACCCAAGAATTGGCATGATTTCCACCTCTATGGAAATGCCAGAGGATGCCAAAGATCAGCTCTTCATGAATAGTCTTCTATTTGTTATTCTTCTACTGCCTATTCTGTCTCTATGGCCCCTGGAATACGCTTTTTTCTGTCTGGACTTTGTTGTTAATGCTACTTCCTGGAGGAAGAAGGTTTAAGGATACTGAAGGGCTTGAGAAGAAAGTTAATGCTGAGAAAGAAAGAACAAGGAAAGATGGTCTCTACTCTAAAGCTTTGAGTATTTTCCACTTCTTTCAAAGGTCTCAGTGAGACCTTGGCAAAGCTAAAATGCCATAAAAGGACAAAAGGCACTTCATTTTTGTACTGTTTCTTTGTGTAGGTATTTGTCATGTACTGTTTCTTTGTGTGTGGTTGTTTTTTTTTTTCAGACAATAGTCCCTGGCTAGGGAAGGTTGATGGACTTTTTGTCTGGTTGGATTGCTCAGGTTCAACACACTGTGTTGTCCAGTACCTGTGGAGAAGAAGAGTAATTTTTGCGAGTCAGCAGTGAATGCTTTCATTTTTTTTGGTCAAATACTTTTTAAACAGTGTGTCATACCTTCAGCAGACATCAACAACATAACTCCAGGAACAAATGTAACTTCAGGAATTTATATCAGACAAGAACTCAGGCATCTTCCCTTCTCCATCATTTTTCCTGGAAGCATCTAGGCATATGGCTACAAAACTAGGAGCCAGGGGATTATAAGTACTAATTTTCACTCTTTTCCTCTGTAACTTTGGATATTTGGAGGGACACAAGCCTCTAAAATCAGCAGTAAATTTCTGATGCTATCAGTCCAACATAGATTATCACAAGATGATTTTTAATTCCCATGCTGTTTAGTTATCAAACAAATTGTTATACCTTCCAGCCTGAATTTAACATTCATAAACTACAGATGACAACCATATATGAGAAAATTTCATATCCACACATTGTATATTATATTCTATACTCTTTCCATTTTTTCTGCCACTTGAGATAGGATTTCAAAGTAACATCTAACTCTTCATTCACAGGGCTTATGCAAGCTTGCATTGATGGATGAAACTCATACTCACCATGTGTATGGGAAAAAGCACTTTGTGTAATCCTCATAAATCCTGTAGTGATGTGAGTGCAGTTTCAGCTGGGATATTCCAAAGGCAAACGGAAGATCAAATTCCAACTGCATGTGTTAATTAGATAATATTCCTTTTTGTGCAACTGTTATCTCACGGGATTTGTATAAGGATAGACGAATGTGTAGCTGATTGGGATATTCACTGATTGTCTCTGGAGGCCCAAGTCCTACCCAGAGTCACTTGCGTTCAGTTATCCCTCTTAATTTGCTGTTATACAAAACCATGACTTAATGTGGTAAAACTGGTTCTTATTCAAGGAGAGGTCAGGGGCTGTACTGACAGAGATGTTGTAGTTCTGAGATGTGCTGGAAGGTTTGTGAGGAGGGATCCAGCAGAGCTTCTTCTCCTACTATGCCCTGTTTAAGCAAACACATCTCCATGGGGTGGTGAGGAGAAAAACTGGAAGAGCACCAGGAGCTATTTACACAACTGGAACCATTCCACCCTCAGTCAAGTGAAGCAAATAGCTGTAAAAGCATTCTCTATTTCAGCCATCCAAGAACAACACCACAAAGTGGACATCACGAGAAGTCAGTTGCATGGGCACACAAGTGTCTAAATGGGAGAACACCCACAGACACTGACCTTTGGTTCAGCAAATCCTAACTCCAGCTCTCTTTAGTGCAAGTGTTGCTGTCATTCGCTTTAAAAGCAACCTAGGAGCTTCAGGGGAAAGAGGTAAATACAACACGCAGCTTAGACAGAGGTGGGATGTCTTCTTTCCTCATCCCAGGCTCCAAAGACACTGGTTTCACTTGACGAGCTCTTCAAGTCTGTGTATCTAACCTAACACAGCCTGCACGGTGTTCAAGTTTCAGGGAGTCTTTGGATGAATTCTGATAGGGATGGATAATTGTTGTAATTAATTCGAGAACCAGAACCAAAAACTTGAGTGACACAGTCACAGCACACCAAGCTTTTAAAGTCTTACCCATATTTTTCCAGTTTTGAACATGGCTAGCAGATTTCTTCCTCTGCTTGACAAACTATAAAGCCCAAGGGCAACCGAGCAGAATTTGACCAAACTAGTTGGACAGTAAATTCCTACTTTTACACATTAGTGAAGTTGGACTAAATGAAAGAGGTCATTTTCCTTGCAGATGGTCCTGCATGTTCTTTGTATTTTAGAAACAAATTGTTAATTTATTTTTTCCATTAGAATGAGGCATGAACATAAATTCCTGTAACAACACAGCCATCTGATGCCAAATCCAATAAAATGTCATGACAACAAAAGAAATTATTATTCATAAGTAATCATTTAGCTCTGTTGCCTCCCTTCCTCCCAAGTAAGCTTCCCTCTCTCTCTGCCTCCAGCCTTTCCTTCTACCCCTCATAAAGGAATTGATTGGAAAAGAGATACTTAATCCATGGCCAATGCCTTTCCCCAAGCTTTTTTTTTTTTTTCCTTGGACTTGCATGGACTTTCTGAAGAGCACAAACCTTTACAAACTGCCAAAGGAGAGGTTTTATCTCAGAGTCCAATGATTTAAACTGAAACACACTCACCTAGAGAATGTGCTCTACAATAGCCTCCCACAATTTTATGACCCAGCCAACAGAGGTCAAGACTGTTCCTCTTTGGAAAACATGAGCTGCATCTATGTTAGTTTGAGTGGTGATCTCCAAAATAAGCAGTTCAAATATTTAATCTAGGAACGCCTACTTATTGTAGGTCATTCTTTTAGTTCAGCTTCTCTCTAAGTGAATTCTATGTGTATATTCAATTTTGGCTTGAGGAAACACTGTACCATGGGAGTTGTATTTCTTCAAATAAAGTATATCACAGCAGATGCAGTGCAGAACATAGTCTGACTGTGATGTCACCAGGCAGTAAAAATAATATCCTCTACCCAATATATACTTTGTCACTCTCTGATTGGGCTTCTTCAGATTTCTCCCTTCTTGCATTCCCAAAAAATCCTCATGTGGCTTCCATCAGGAATTATTGTATTACTGTATCAGGAAGCCCCTACATCAACCACATAGCTAGAATAGAAATTAGAAGATGCAGGGAATTTTCAGAATAAATAAATGGCAAAATGTTGATGTGTGAACACTGTAATGATACCCTGAACTGTGTGGTGCATCTGAGAAAATTGAGAATCTTGGATTAGGTTAGGTTAGATTAAATCTAGAATAGGATTTACTGTGAAAGCTGGGTAATTGTAATTTGGAATATTTTTTTCCTTTTTTTTTTTTTTTTGTGAAATGGTAGCACTCTTGAGTTCTGTGTCCAGGAAATTTTTTGAGTTTGGAAGGAAAAAGGCTAGTTTCTTAAGTCTGCCTTAAAGAGAAACAGAAACAATGTCTTCATTTTTACTCAGTAATAATAGAATTCATGCAGAATTTGGAAAACACAGGATCAAATTTTGTTTCTAATACCAAAAAGTAATTGAAATCTTTCTTCTCCCACAGCCCTCGTCTCACTGTTCAGTAAAACAGAGCATGATTTCAAGTGAGTATGGCAACCTTATGTCAGAAATGTTGGAGGTTGCTCCAGTCTCTCCTTTGAGAACTTTGATTTAAATATACATCATTCCATATAAAAATATCAACACTAGTTATAACACACTTTTTCTTTGAGGTATTCACTTGGGAAGTGGTAGTTATGCTCCACCTTTGTGAATCTTCACCTGTGGAAAGCAAAAGAGCTGAACCATGATGCTGCCATGAAGCTGCACTTAATGGCATTTTTAAGGTGTGATGCATTGAACCTGACCCTAAAATCCTGAAAAGTCCTAAAAGCCTTGAATCCTGCCCAGGGTTTGATAGCTTATACTGACCAGATATTGAGTCAGAAGAGCATCAGACTGTTTTCCAGGAGCAGTTTTTTTCAGGACTGTCTTTTAGGTTGGGTTGCTGGACAAAGGACCAGGTTTTCAATTTTTAACCTTTCCAGACCTGAACTGATTTACCTCTTGCATGTTGTCAAACACGACCTTCTTCTTCTCCCTCTCTCCTTTTTATTCATTTGTGGAACTAAAATAACCTTACAGGTCTACTCTTGTCACAGTCCCCTCATAATCTATGCCAGCTGAGCAATTGCTGTCAAGCCTTTTGTGGGCCTCACACTTGAGACAACAGCAGGAAAATCTGGAAGAAGGAGAAGACGAAGACTAGCTGTGTCCATCAGCACACAAGGGTGGCACAGAGAAGCCCTCAGGTTCTATCACGTGGGATTGGAGTGACAGGCAGTAGAAACCCAAACTGAGCAGGGATACAGCTGATGCTTTGACAACAGGTTAGAGAAAACAGGCACAGGATGACCTATCAGTTCTCCTTGGTGGGACAAAAGGAGACCCCGCCACTGATGCCAGTAAAGTCAGCTTCAAGACAGGGGTGTAGTTTTCTTGCCAATCACGTTAAACAGGACTTTGAAGAAGCAATCCAGTACCTCTGAAGAGGCTGCACTGTTCAAGAATAATATGTGATATGTTTTACTGGTGTGGATGCTTTGGGGTACATCTGTAACCCAGTTCCCCTCCTGTTTTTATGTAACATTTACTGGCTGTTTTCCCTTTCCTAACACCAGAAAGATTCATAAGAGAAGGCCAGCCAATTTTTCTCTATTAAAAAAGAATCAAAATTATAAGAACTGTAAAATTATGTAAAATACTCAGCCAAAATGTCTCTCAGTGATCAGTGGAAAATCGTCCCCACAGTAAGAAAAGACATATCTTCAGTTCAAAGGAGACAAGGGACCATCTTGTACTACGCCTTGAAGAGCTGCTAAATTAGACTGGCTTGTGATATTAGCATAATGTTCACATTTAACATGTATGCTGCAGTAATTCCCACGAGCTGGCCTTTAAATTGCCTCAGCTACTGTGGCAGAACAAACTAGTGCAGAAACAATGAAGAATTTCACATACTACGCTTCCAATGACTGTGGCAGTGGTCTTATTGCAGTAAACACAGTGAGGGTCACAGTCTCAGTCTGAACAAATTTGCTGGTTAATACCATTGCAACTATGTCTATCAGAGAAGATTGAATAGTTAATTTCATTTTATTTATTTTTTACATTTTATTTTATTTGGAAGTCACTGGGAAGACTCTGACAAGCCCTATCCCATTGTTACACTGCCATTAAGTCACATTAATTCCCTGGGGAATTTTTAAGAGCTTTGCTGATTCTGCATGCCCAGCTGTGTGAACAGAGCTTAAGAACTTGGGTTTCATGTGGAAAAAAATGCTTTTCTCCCATAGCTTTGTGGTAATTGACTTTGGGAAAAAGAGAACTTCAACTTTGCACATTTTAAGTCATATAAGAAAGCCGCAATAATTATATTGAGTAAAATTATCTGCTCCTGATAGCTGCATGTTCTTAAAATACCCACAGTCTGAGTAACTGTGCTGATCATGTATTAAAGCTGTGTGGAATCTTCAAGCTATGTTTACATTTTAATTGACAGAACGTCAGTATTCACAATGTATATAGTCAAGACATAATGAAATCATGCTGCACTTTCCCTGCTTCATTACAAAAGTCTCAAGACATGGTAAAAAAAAAAATTTAAAGATTCAGTGTATTATTCTTTTTTCTTGGAAAAAAATATCTCTAGGGGAAGCTATATTGTATTGTTTTAAGGCCCAACTTTAATGAGTGGAAGTTCAGGGTATTTGGAGCCTACTGGGACTGTGCTGTTTGTTTGTGATCTTACCCACATTGCTTGTTGGGAGCAGCAGGAGATGGTGCTGCAGACAGTTCTGGTGTTCTTGTTACAGTTCACTTCTTTACCAGAGTAACTTTAAGAAAAAAAAAGAAAAAAAGGGAAAGGAAACTTACTCTATGTCCATGCTAAAAAAAAAAAAAAAAAAAAAAAAAAAAAAAAAAAAAATTTAANAAGGAAAAAAAAAAAAAAAAGAAAGAAAAACATGAAAAGCTGTATGAATTATGAATTCACTTACAGATTTTGGGTCACAAGTCCCCAGTTTGCTTTGCATGTAAAATAATTAAGGTGGGACAGTTTTGATATCTTTGCAGAAGAACTAATATCAGAAGGAAAGTGACTTTGCTGGAGGTAGATTTATTCCACATTTATTTTCACATTGGGGAGATCTGATCCTTCTTAATGATTTTGTCATTCAAGTTATTACTCTGCTGAGACCACTGGTCTAAATTCAAGCGATATATTTGACTTATTATTTTGTACACTTTTTTGCTGGGCTTATTCCCTTTGTGGATGCCTTTTCAGAAGGACATCAAGTACAACTTGCTTGTCCATATTTTCAAACTCTTATAAGTCTATTTCTACAGTTTCTCACATACCAAAGGAGATGTCAGTCTCAACGGTAAGGCTCTTATATGATAACTGATTTAACAGTAGTCATCTTTGCAAAATTACCTTTCAGGCATTTTTTTTAGATTTTCCTAATCCATGGCAGAAAAATGAACATAATAGAGAGTATTGAACATTTTATGGGGTGTGTTTGAATGAGTGTCTGGGAAAGGTCAGGCTTCTACAAGGCAGATCAGCCACCAGTGGAGCAGAGAAATGTGCTCTGCTTCATTCGTGTCCCCCCTCATCACTCTTTTTTTCGTACGAGAGCTGAATTAGCTTGAGTGTCCTCTCTCCAAAGGAAATTGTGAAAGCCACCAGTATGGGCAGGGGATAATAACAATGTGGCCAATGGTAGTTTCTTTATAATTTTTAAAAATATAATGTGCATTCCTGCCTAAAAAGCAAAACCTAAAAATCCTACCCTGTTATCTGTTCTCAGCATTTAAGCCAGGCTTCGTTATTTCTTTCATCTTGACCAACAGATTCTAGAAAAGCTCCTTTTAAATACAGTCGAGGCTATGCCAGTATAGACAAAGTTTCTCCAGGTGATGCCTCACAAAATTTCCTTCCTGTGGGCTGATACGCCACTGTCTTCCTCTGTTGCCACTTTCCTTGTGCTTCAGCTGCAGACTCTCTGGCTGTGTCTGGCTTGTAAAAATGGACAAAGACCGTTCTCTGCCCCTGACCCCTGATGACATGGCATGGCCTGACTTCACACACTGGGTCTTGCTTCTCTCCAAAGAATGCCAGGAAGAAATTACCTAAACGGCCCATGGGAAACAGGCATGTGCAGCCTCTTGAGCTGTGCCCAGATATTGTCTGGATCAAGCTGAATGGCACAAGGCAAAACAGTGGCAGGGATCATGGCAACTGCTGAATAACAGAGACATTGGTGTGCTCATGCTCTGACCTGTTCCCTGGTCACGGTTTTGTAGACTACTAGTATAGACAATCTCTGGGGCTGGGGGCAGCTTTTATTTTTGTTGGTGAACCAGTGTTAGCCCAACAGGTTCTTTATTACTGACAAAAGCTCTTTGGAATGATGGAAAAGGTATCCTGTTACTATAGTACACTTCAGATTTTCCTGGGAAACTTCGCTTGTGAAATTAGAGTAAGATGAAAACGACTTTGCAGTCATATTTTTCTGCATTTTTTAAAATTATTATTATTTTTCTTTCTGTAACCTGAAACAAAAAGTCTTGAAGTCTTCTGAGTGAAACTACTAAAACCATCTGTAATATTTTCTATTCGGCTGGAAAACAGAGAATCATTTTTCTTTCTGAGTACCATCGAAAGTGTGGCTGTCCACACAGCCCCTGTCAAGAAATAATATGGATGATCTAAGAGAAAGAAAAGCAAATCAGGAAACTGCCTGCAGAGATAAGAGGGAGGAGGATTTAAAAGGATAGTGTTTCCATAAATCAAGGCAACCGGTGACAGCTTTAAAGTAAGGGTCAAAAACATTGCGAGAGGTGTCACTTGGATAAGAAGTTAATCCAAGTTTCCATCTCTCTGCCTTTAGTGCTTGTTCAAGTGGAAGTTAAAGATCTCATGGCATTATTTCAGGATCATAAGAGATTGATATCCTGCCCAAATTCTCTCTTTCAGCATCATCAGAGACCTTTGCACCAGTATCAATACACACAGATTTATGCGATTGCGATAAACAAAGGGACACATTTGTCTGCATACCATCGCTAGAGTTTGTTCAGTTCACATGGCAGCAGAGAATTTTAAATTGGCACAAGAATGCTGGGTAGTGTACACCTCAAAACCCATCAGGATGGGTTTTCAATAAGAAAAAAAAAATACAAGTCTATAACAGGGATTCCAAGCAACCCTGAGAACTGACCATCAGAGAGTCTCCCAATACCAACTGAACCAAATAAGAGGTTTGGCACAAATTTCTCAAAAATTCTCTGTGATACCTTGTCTATGGGAAGATGCTGTCACATCCTAATAGAATTACTATTTCCACCTCAAAAAGGTGAAAACAGCTCTTGGGAATCTGAAACTAAAGAGCTGAAATGCTAACATTATGATTTAAGGACTGTGATTTTGCATTGCTTTACATAGAGTAGCTTTACTCATGAGAATCCTTTAATGTAGGATTATTTTCTTGCAAATGGATTCAGTTGGTAGGTTTTGAAATGGAAAGTGCATGAGATAATTGGCCTAAGAAGGAGGCAAATAATTCTTGTGTGTCAATGAAGCAGAGGTCAGACACCTGTGCTACTCCCACAGCATATCATCAACAGCACAGATATGATGTAAAAATGCAATAAAAAAATCTTTTAAATAATCTGCTGAAACTAAACTAAACTGTAGTAGGTTTAGGTATGACCCCATCCTGATTCATCCTTCCTTAATTTTATTGGCAGTGAGTTTAGCTAAGAGCTTTCATGAATAAGAGATCTATCCAGTAGAGTTAATTTTGAAAGAAACAGATTGATTTAATATTGCTTTGTTTTAAAATAGGAAAAAAGAAAGGGTTCCATGTTCAGAAAAAATAGATATATACAAACTCAGTAGGGAAGCATGGTGCTCGGAAAGGGGAAACTGAAGGCAGTACTAACATGATTTCATTGCTGTAATGCTTCCATGAGTCTTACCCTTCTATTTTCATTTCCCAAATGGAAAAGGGGGGAATGAAAAAGGTCGAGGAAGTGACATTTTTCAGTATTAATAGCAAAAAAAGGAAATTAACTGAAAAGCACTTAATATCTGGAAAAAAAATTGAAAATTCTGAGTCCGATTTTCCTGTTAGACCAGTTTTATACCAGTAGACTGTTGGAAAAGTCTCAGGGCTTGATTCCCAGAATGATGATGAAGTGGAAAGGAGTTTCTTTAGGTGGCTGAGTTCCTGTCTAAATGATTATTTGAACGCTAAAGAGATTTTGGTCTAAGTGGACTTTGAGTAATCTGCAGTCTTGCAGAGAAGCCTTTATTATTCAAATCCAAATATAATAAGTCTTTTTTAGAAGACTCCTTTGGCTTCCAGCAGCTATATTCTGACATATCCCCGTGGAGTGAAAGCAGTTCTTTCTAAAGGGAGCAATATTGCAGGTGTAAGGTGGAATTTAAGTGGCTGCTCTAAGGGAACACACAAGCTGGAGAGGTTGTGATGGGGGACGCCAATTCACACAATCCCTGGGGAGCCAACAAGGCGATTTGCATCTGCATGAGATGATTTCAGTTTTAAAGTGAAACACATGTGTTAGCGAGTTTGAAGCAAACTGAGAGTATCTTTGTAATAGAACTGGAAATTATGGGCAGCAGGAGTGGCCTGACCCCACAGAGCACTACTGTTTAATCTACTTATCGAGATAACAATCAAGGAAGAATCAATAACATAAAAGCAGTGGGGTTTCTTCCTAGGTAACAAGCAAATAAAGGGGAAAAAAGGCTTCCTGATTGATGCTTCAGTGATTCCTCAGACCATGGTAACTGCCTTTGCTTTGATGGCTGATTCCTGGCAGACACTGGGAGGTGGCTTTTCTGAAAAGGTGTTGAGGTAGCAGAAGGGCTTAAACATTTGAGGAGTGTTCAGCTGCAGTCATGACAACTAAATGCAGATTCAAGATTATGACTGAAATCTATGCAATACTACTATGAAATCAGTGATTTCTTACAGTGAGAAAGCTGTCAGGATTAATTCAGCAACAAAGCAGAACACAGTCCAAAGGGTCATTACTGAAGCACTGCATGTTTGGAGTGATTGGAAGACAAATTAAGCACAAAATGACATTTTAAAACATGCAAATCCCTGCCATTAATAACAATTTTGAATTGTAATGGAAAATTGCTAGTTTAGTCAGGGAACATTTACATTGCGTGGAGATTGTAACAGTTTGCTGTTACATGAGTATTGTTAATGATCTTTAAAATAGTCATGGGCAGCACAGCTGGAGAGTAGGCATCACAGCTGTTTGGGAATTTATTTAAGCTCATATGATGCAATGAGTGCCAGAGTGGCTATTGCCACCTCACTGATGAATGTATCACTGTAAATAAATCCCCTGTAATTTCGTAAGTGTTGTTTTTTGTTATCCAAGAACCAAGAAAAAGCAGAAGAGTGTCAAAATGTCAGTGGGATGGCAGAAAGAAAATATTACCTGTCCTATCTAAAGAAATAAATTACTTTTTATAGAAATACTGTGTTATAAAATGACTCTTCAGATAAATTATATTTCTTTTAAAAGCTTATGGAAAAGCATTGGAAAAGATTTAATAAGATGTTTCACATGTTTGAATAAATGAAAATTAATATAGTATTAAAAAATTAACTTTATTTGAGATAGAGCAAAAAAAATTACTGATCTGAGAAAAAAGAATTTATTCTTAAATGGAAGCAAGAGCTCTTCTGAGCAGGGAACAAAGAAATCAATAGTTCACAGTTAGCTGCAGATCACAGAGCACTTTAAGCAAGAGCCTTAATTCCTATATTGGAAGTAGGGTAAATTGACTTCATTGCAATTTCTCTGCAGATCCAGGATTAGGGTGGGAGCAGAGCCGGAACATATTTGGTCTCTCCAGCAGAATGAGGCCAAGCTGGCCTAACAAAGCTGCTTTCAGTACAGCGAGGTGCCTGTTTCCTGTGACAGGGACATCTCAGTGGCTTGAGGCACCTTGCAGGTTGGAGATCTCCCCATTACACTGCAGATCACAGCACGGACTTGAGGTTCCACGTGGAAAAATCTTGCTTCAAATCACAGCCTGGTGCTCCATATGTCTTCCCACACTGCTACTCTACAGTGTTTTGTGCAAATTTGGGTTCTTGGTCATGAAGCAGTTACATTTTCAGCTTTACACTTGAGATTTTATATCCCCAAGCCTCTGTGTGCTCCTGTCTCACATTTGATGGGCACAGACCACTCCTGCTCTCCTGCACAGGAGGACACAGGTCAGTGTCCCTCATGGGGACAGTTGTGTTTCTGGAAGATGTTCAGGTTTTGTGATGAGAGCAGGTCAAAATTTGCCTCCCTCATCACCAGGTGGGTGGGAACAGATGGCAGGCAGCTCTCATCCAGCCAGCATTGAGCAGAAAGTAATCAATGTCTGTAAGAGAGATGGCATCAATCATTTTTGTGCTCTCAGGGAAAATGTGGACAAGTTTGATTCCTGCCCTGCCCTGGGAGCCACTATGCACAACTCTGTGCTCAGGCTCACATTGGCTTTAAAACTGAGCTCAATTCAAACCTTTTTTTTTTTCCTTCTCTTTTTTTCCTTTTTTCTTTAATAGTATCTTTTGTAAAATTCAATTCTATTCCTCCAGTTCCTATTTTCCAGGACAGTTCAAGTATGCTGGCTGCATTACTCAAGTCAAGCTTTGGTTGGTTGGCATTTCTGTCCCTGGGGTGTTTTGTTGGATTACTCTTGTAGTTCCTGTGCTGCTGCACTGTGGGGACTGAAGAGTGCCAGAACAAATGCAGGAGATGTGCCAGCTCTTGGTACACACCAAAGAATCCTGAAGCAACAACAACATTTGGCAGAAACAGAGACATTGTTAATAAAGCAAGCCACTAAAATCTGTGTTTAATCACCAGAGCACCATCTCCCCACTTGCAAGAGAATTTTCAAATGAGAGGAAAACTAAAAACACAGCTTAAAGTGTCACACAGAGTGGGAACGAAGTATGTGATCGGAGGTTTAACTCCTTAAAGCAGAATTTTGTTTCTTAAGCCACTTTTCTTTTACAAAGTTGGAAAAAGATCATGCTCAGATGTACGTGTTTTTATCACAATGTGAGTGAAACGGCCATATTTCAGTTAGTCCCCAGATACCCACTAAACCATGCTTGTGTTGAAAGATTTTTTAAAATACGGAAGTAAAAAAGACCTATTAATGCTACTTCTGCTGGTTGGCAGCACAGATTTCTTTCCTGCAGATCATTATCTAGTGTTTTGGGTGGGATAATAGAAAAACTGACAACTCTGGTAAGGACAGCTCCTTCTTTTGCTGTGAATAATAACATTCTGCCTCATATTTGTATTTGTCTATAGGTCTAATTTATAACTTCCCACCACACACACCACTGAAAAGGCAGTTTCATACTTAGAAATTGCTGCAATAGCATAGGAATGCAAAATAGTCAGCAAGATATGACAGATATAAAGGCCATACTGGCGTGTTTCTAATCTTCCTCATTTCACAAGAGTGTTTTGGGAGGAGTATTGCTTTATTTTGCTTTATTCCTGCCAGGTTAGGTAAGTCAGTTGTTGATTTTAAGGTATGCAAAACATAAGGCAACTGGAGATGTGAATGTGCCACTCTAAACAGAAATGTGACCCCTAGTTTTCCATCCCAGATCTGCAATGCTATGACCACAGCTTTTGAGAATCACGTACTCATCTGGGATTAATCAGTGTTGCTCACTGAAGATTGGTAAATTTACAACTGAGGATGGAGACCCTCTTCTAAGCCATTGGCAGTGCAATCATTACTTTCCACTGAAACACGGTGTGCAGTTGTGAAGTGTTTGCCAGGTAGAGTTGAAATGAGTAAATAAAGTTGTATTTGTGTAATCCTTCAGCCAGACAGTTTTATAGGCCAGGTTAAGTTTCTAGGATCACTAATAAAAACAAATTATATCTTCCAATGAGCATCTTGGTAAAATTATAGTGAACTATCTAGGTGCTCCTTCAATGAAGGAGACAAATGCACCATTTTCGAACGTGGACTTAGAAATGCGCGGCAATAAAAAATAGGATTATATACAATCAGAAGTTATCCTTTGGCCAAAGTACTTCCGAAAACATTTTAAGTCTTCTCCTTTAATTCCTTGGGAAGCAACTGCATGGGCAACTGGCTGCTTCCCAGACACTCTATATTAATGCTCTATTCACAATTTACAATTTCGAAGGCTTTGACAAGAGTCGTGAAATTTAGTAAGGACACATCTAAGTTCCAGCTGACCCAGAAACGTGAGCTGCCATTCACTGTGCTGAGTTCTCTTGCTCCACTAATCATCTTTATTTTCCAGTGATTTTTACATTTTACTGAGAGTACATGTAGGATGAAGGACCACACACAGTTCTTCCTGCTAGGAGGAGACTTAATAGTCTCTTCTGTATTTCCTTATGGTTTGTGACTATTGCACTGCTAAGCCACAAAATGTTGCCTTAAATTAGAGTAACACCTCAGCCCAGGCATGCCTAAACATAATTAGTTTGTTCAGATTTTCACAGATGAATATTATTAAAGCTGCAATTTCTTCCAGGTTACAACAAGCTAACTTAAACAGAAGTGTTCCCAAACATTCCCAAGAAAAATCCAAATTGAACAAAGTTCAAGGTTTCTCCTCAGACCCATTCATGTAGCTCCCATCTTCACCATTAGATTCCAACAGAGAGTTCCTCCTTGCTTTGTTTTCATTCTCTCTGAATGTGTTCTACTGTTGGCTTGGGGGTTTTTTGTTTGTTTGTTTGTTTGTTTTTATTACCATTCAGTTTTCAAACACCAGAAGTACGTACATTGGAACTATCAAGCACTGTTTCAAGGCAGACAGAAAGAGGCACACAGTAAACTCAAATCACATCAAGCATTTCCAAAAACCCCTTAATGGCAGAAAATAAACACACTGTGCTCATGCTGCTCAAAGAAAAGCTTTTAGTTCCTAAATATAAAAAAAAACAGAGGAGCAAGAACAAATTCTTGGCCAATTTCTATATTTTTTCCCCCCAAGGATTCTGTGACCTTGCTGATTGAAAGCTGAGATTTTGGGGAATGGGGTAAAAGAAAAAAAACACAAGAGAATCCTGGACCTTATAAGCACCCCATGCAGCTGTAAAAATGAGACAGCAAGGGATAAATCTTGTTCAGTTACAACAACAAGATTGTTCATTGGTTTTACTGAGTTGCCTTGGTATTAAAAAAAATCCAACAGGGCCTTGATGTGAACAGTTGTCTCCTAAATATACACTTTGCTTTCCAAAAGTTGCATTGTGTACTTTTATGTAATAGCTTGTCTCTTCAATTGCATAAACACACATGAACAGAAAAGATTTCATGCAAGTGAAACTAAGAGCACATGTTGCATTAACTCAAAAATTGTGCTGGCCCATTTTGTTTCCAAAGGGATCTCTCCACACCTGCTTTTACTTCCATCAGACTAAGACCAGCCTCCCGTCAGGTGGCCTGGACAGCATTCCTTTTGGAACTGCTGTCTAACCAAGTCTTTAGGCAGCAAAACACAACTTTTGGACTGAGCACCTTCAGGGATGTGTTTTGACTGTGGAGCACAAAGCCAAGACCACAGGTCAGCTGGCCTCAAGGGTGTTGGTGTGGAGTGCTACCAGCTACCACTGTCCACTGCTGACTTACATGGATACATTCCCAGCTGTTCCCCCGGATCTGTGTATTTGAACGGGGGTAGGTGAGGAGCCTGTCTCTCTGCAGGGCTATTTAGAACGATCAAAAGACTGGCAAAAAGAAAATTTAATGGTTTTCTTTGTTTTAGATTGTATAAAATGTGTCTAAATTTAGGAATATATGTGCAGACCTTTATATATTTAGTAGATGTCTAAGATCTCATAATTATCAACAGAGATTTTGATACAATACCATTGACAGCACATAGAAAAGCCATTCAGCTCCTCTGAAAGGAGACATCTATGGCATGACTCGTTTGCATGATGTGTATGCTTCTCGTGCCATGCAAGACATGCTGCTTATCAGATGATAGAGAACAATGGGGAGATGTATGTCATGCAGTGACAGCTGGAGCCTGGCTGAGATTCTATGAAATATTTCAAGTGGAATTAGATTAGTTTAGGCAACCTGGCTCTTGGCCAACTGTGATCTCTAGCTTTTACTGTATTCAATTAATTTATCTAAATGTAGGTGTCTGACACCAGTTGAAATGCTGTAGGGAGCCTGAGACTCTTGCAGGACTGGAAGATACAACAAAAGGCTTACAGGGGAGCCATGTCCTTCTCAACTGGCAGAGTGAGGCCAAGCAGCTGCCACAAGGTACCTGAAATGCCACCAGACATCTAACCAGACTACATCCTGTGCTAGGTCTCCACTGACTTCTGTGAGAGAGAGAACAAAGTCTCTCACTCACCTGAAGATATTTACATCATAGACCCCTAAATTTAGGGGTCTAAATTTAGGGGTCCAAATTTAGACCTGAGCCCTACCAATTGCTGACTGCTGAGTTGTTAACAGCTTTTGTTTCCTTTCAATTTTTAAATTCAAAATAAAAATTTGCCTTTTTTATTTGAGGTTGTATGGCACAACACTATCCTGATTTAAGTCATGGAAGCAACAGCAATGAAACTTCTGGGATTTCTATTCAGAAAATCTATATATTAGGCCCTTTTAAAAATAATTTCTTCTTACTCTGGTATATATTTTCTTCTCTAGTTTGTCTGCTTGATATAAGTAATACAATGATTTTTAAGGTGCTACAGTAAGAGGGTAATATCAAGATAGTCATTCAACGTTCTAATGAAAGATGAATGATGGTGAAATGTGGCAGATGACAGCTGACAGATTGCCCAAAAAAAAAAAAGGCAAACATTGTTGTGATTATTGATAGGTGGTGGACCTCATACACAGGGCTATGAATTAGGCCTAACAGAAAAACAAGATGTGGCAAGGAATGAAAGGGAATATTGTGCTGCTTGTCTCTAATGTGATGAAGAAGGCTGGTTTAATAGTTTCCCTGAAAGGGTCATCACCAATGGAAAGAGGTATCTAAAAGCATCAACTTTTGCTCAGGATTTAGTAGTCTTAATGGCTACAAGTCAGAATGGTCTGAAATCACTTTATCTAGTTACAAGAGAGAATGTGACTTAAGTTTAAATTATTCTAATATTAGCTATAAACCTGCTGTACAGCTAGATGTTTGCTATGAATATCCTTTGCTTTGCTGAAGCTCCATCATTTATTCCTTTATCTATTTTAGTTACAAAGCAATATTTTCTGCTAAAGATCTGTTTCTAGTAATGCAACTGTAAAACTGCTCTGAGTTTTTCTACTCGCACAAAGTAGAAGTGTTGTTTACTGCAACAATTTCAGCTTTATAGAAATAATTTTCTATGTATTTTTGCAACAGATGGGTTTGTGTCCGTGATATAAAAATGAACATGAAATTATAGATGAGAAGAAACGAAATTTTCTAAAGCTCTCAGCTCTTTATCTGAAATGTTCAGCATAGCAAGGCTGCAGATGCTGTACATCCCATGCAATGCTTCTCCAATTCCCATTTGTTTGTTTCCATTTTTCTGAGGTTTCGTTTTGTTTTGTTTACCTTAGATTGGTTTGTATGGAGTTCTATCCATGTATCAGATAACAAAACTTTAGAGTGACCAGACAGAAAAAAAGCCAGCCAATATCTAGTCATCACCACTGAGTGAAAAAATTCTCCAAGTGAAAAGACCAGAACAATTGTTTCAGACAAATGAAGCACAAAGCTCTTACGTTGGCTTGCTGGGATAGATTTCTGACAACCATATGAAACAATTTTAATTTAAGGAAAACAAGTCCTAGACAGTGGAAATGCTTGCCCAGTGACTGATAAGGAGCATTGGTTGACTCTGGGGATGTACAGTAAGATGATGTGTTTCCATTGTAATACTTAGATCTCCAAGGCTTTCAGGTGTCAGTATTCATTAATCCCACACATTTCTCTGTCAGTAGAAAATATTTCATAACAAAGTAAATTAATTGAAGTTTTCCAGAGCCTCCACACTCAGAGAACCATCATGAGAAAAATGTCTTCTTTTATGTTTTAAAGGCACTTGCAGCATTGTTCAGTTTACAGGAATGTTCATGAGCAGCCCTATAAACGTACACACTGCTAGCTGTAGTCTGACATCTGTATTAGCAATAGTCAGCCTAAACTCACTTTATATGTAACAAACTGTACTCAGAGGATGATATTGTAATGGGGGACTTGAATCCTCTTCTGGACCTGTCACTGCACAGAGGGAGTCTAGATTACAGTACCTATAAAATCCCACTCTGTATAGGAGGTGAACAAGGTAAACCTTGTCACCTCCAGCCTGGAATTCAGGACCTCTCGGCTCTAAAGAAAGCTCCTCACACTTGATACTCCATAAAAACACTAATTGTTTAAAAAAATAAGGTGCAGAATATTAAAGTACTGATTTTACTGTGGGTAAATTTGGGGTGAAGATTGGGATTGTGTATAGAGGCAATGTTCTACTGTTACTGACTAGGTTACCAGTGCTTAATATTTTAAAACACTAAGCTAAAGGTAAATAAAAATACAGAACTGTGATAGTCATCACAACATACAGAAAGCAGGTTATACATTCACTCATAAAAGAGAAACTGTACCAATGTTATTGTGTAAACATTTAGATAATGATAGACTCAAACCGCAGAAAAGGAAAAATCAACTTTCAGATAAAAAAAATCAAGTTCCAGCTAAATGGCTTACACATAGATTTCAATTAATGTGACCTTTATAGGGTTTAATAGTTCAGGCTTTTCTCATTAACTTGTGTAGCATTTTGTTGTTACAACAGAGAATTCAAAGTCATGAGTTGCCACTGGAAGTACCAAAAAGGCATTACCATTTTTATTCCAAACATTTAAATAACCTCTGTAATGGGTCATTTGTTAGCTCACTGCTCAGATATCTGTTCTATGCTCTAGTTATAATGAGCAAGGATCTGTTTTCCAACCTTTTTCTGGGGTTTTACTGGCCCTTTGCAATGTACAAATCTTGTGATGAACAGAGTGTTAAAAACATGCACTTTCCAAATTACCCATGACAAATGTACTTGATCACATCATGGAGGGGAAAAAAAGAGATTTTGTTTCTTTTAGAATTATTTTATTGGACAAAAGTTTTGCTTTCAGTAAAGAAGTTTTTTTGTCTCTTATTATTTGAAAAAATCAGCTATTTCAGAACATTGAATTTTTCATTTAAGCCTGCTTTTCACATTCTTGAAGAAGTGCCAAATGGACATCCCAGAGCCTGAAATATCCCTTTTATACACAATGTATACAAAAGCTTCACAGGCCTCCACAACCACGTGACTCAGACTTGAGCCCTCCTCTCCCTCAGATGTGCCTATGGTGAAACAGAAATGTATGACTACTTTCTGGAAGTATTTTGGATGTCAGTGGTAGAGTATCTCTGGTATCTGAACACCAGCCTCCTGAGGATTTGCTTAGTGTGCTAGGCTAACTTATGTCGATTTGAAGCCAAGTTGGCTACACTGATCCTGTTACTGCAACTATTTAATTTAGAGTGTGTGTTGTTGTATCAAAATTGGCACTTCAGAGAAAAAAGTTCGGTGACCCATTAAAATGTCTGCTAAAACAGTAGTGGGCCATCCTATTTTCATTGTTTTAAAATAGAAACACAAAGTGAATGTGAGATGTCAGTGCTGCTAAACCTAGAAAGTGAAATATCAGCTAGGTAGGTGATGACTGCTTTCATAATTAGACAGAAGACAGTAACGTCTTGAAGCTCAATCTCAGAGATTTTTTATCTAAATCAGTTAATTTCTATATATGGCACTATGAATGTCTCACTAAAGTCCCTGAGTAGACAAAGGTTTTAATAATTCTGAAGAATGCGGAACGGCCTAAACATGTACATCCAAATTCCTGACTATTGTTCCAGGTTCTACCCATGTTCCAAAAACTTTGTAGAAGGAATTGTGTCATTGGCCAACCTGATGAAAGGAAAGGAGTGTAAAACTCCTCCACAATGATGGGAAGAGATAGGAATATTTCTAAATGGTTCTGTAAATGCAGAGTATTATCAATGACCTTTATAGTCACTTCTGCTCATTACAGTAAAACCACGTCTAGTTGTATGCATTGAGAAAAAAACATGTTTAGCCTTTAAGATAATATTGTTCAGTCACTGAACCTCTTTTCTGAGGCTTTTATAGTGCTTGGGACACATTAAGACCCTTAACCTTTCTCCACTGATGATTATATGAGCATTGTCCTAAGTGATTAAGGCTCACAATGATGCAGGGAAATGGACAAATAACATCTGACAGATTGGAAGACAAAAAATCTGGGTTGGAGGAAATGCCTTATCACCCAGCTCACAGTCCCTGCCTGAACACAGCCTTGGCGTGACAACACCATATTCCAAAGGAGTTCTGCTTTGGGAGAAGCATCCAAGTCAAGAAATGCATTGTGGTATTTTGTTGTTTTTTCCACTTCCAAGTGGTTTTTATACACTTGATATTTAGTCTGGCTTAGGAAGAAAGACAAAGCAAGACCAAATGAAGTAAGAAAGGAGTAAACTTCCCCAATTTGCTCCTACTTTCAGACACAGATAATGTGTCTGGGACACTACCTTGCTGAGCAGATCTGCATTTTTAAGTAAATAAACTGAGACAATGAGTGTGATTTGCCTTTTTCTTTATGCAAGGCATCTTCAATCCCACATTATACTAGGCAACCTTAAATTACATTTAACATTAGACACCATCGACATTCACAACCTACTTCTCCTGCAATATGTGAAATTTTGCTCTGCACCACTCCAATGTAAATAGGGTCTTTTTCACAATTTATATAAGGTAACAAAGGATGAATTTTCATGTTGAGTAGAAGTTCCATCCGTGGCTGAAAGAACATCTAAAAATAAAAATGCTTTTTGATTCACAAAGCAACACAGTAGTGATGCATTAGGGACTCAAATACATTACAACTGCAATCAAACTACAGCATTTGGAGGGTTTTTTTAGAAAATTCTTGTGTTCTGTTTTAATATTGCCTACCATGATTTTCTGTGAAAACAGGACATACATTCATACTGTAGATTTGGATGTGTTTGAATGACAGAACAGGTTTTCCTCAATAAGCCTTTTGTGGGAAATATTTTAACACGTTGCACTTTAGGCTCATTTAAATGGTTGTGCGGAATTTCGTTTATTCTTTTGAAGATAAAAAAGAGAGAGGTGGGTGATGATTTCAGATCTGTATCAATGCAGGAATTCAAAGCAGCTGTCTTACATGTAAGTCCTCTGAGAGAAGGTAATCACCCCTAAAGCCAAGTCTCTAGGGCTAGGTTGAGTAAGGTGGGAATCAAGCACACTTCTCCCATTTCTTTGGGGGAATTTCAAGGAAGGCAAGAGGATTTAGAAACCTTACCTGCAGGGCCATCTTAGCAACACATAAAATAGAATAATTTTCCATGAAAAAAATAAAAAATCAGTCAGGTCAGAGCAAATACATGTTGTAGTCCCTTTAGAAAAAGCAGAAAATATTAATGCTATGTGAACAGTGACTATTTGGCAGCAGCATGGGAAACAGTCATGTATATCTTTCATCAGTTAGATTACAATTCAGTCATTGTACCAAAATTCAGGTTCAATTCAGAAACTGTGGTAATCAATTTAAACAGAGTAATTCAAACCTTGTTGTTTAAATGCTCTTCAACACTTAACATTTGAAATTCACAGCTGGGACATTTTTGTTCCTCAGGGCACATGTTGCCTTTCTTGGGAATCAGGCACTGTTCCACCCTGATCCTCCTCCCTCATTTGGATCCTGCCCCAGCTGTCCCCTGGCCTGCCCTGCTCGTGGTTGAGGGGCACTGGCTCTGACAGATATTTTGCCCCAAGGAGCCTCCTTGTCTCCTCTGTCCCTCACTAGTAGATGGCCCTCACTGCTCTATGGCACATCCACTTTCCTTGGTAATGCTTTCCTGACCTTTTTAATCTGCTGTTCACTAGTTTTGCTGAATTGCTTTTCATGGAAGTACGTGTGGATGACTTCTTGAAGTGCCATTTCCATCATCTGTGAGTAGGAGATGTGAAGCAACCCTGAAGTAATTCTCATGCTGTTACTACTGTGGCAGCCAGTCAGGATTGTAGAGCAAATGCTCACAGCTACAACATAGACTAATTTTTATTGCTTCCTTAAATCAAGGTAATTGCAGGAATTTTATAAGTCGATTTTATATTGATGAGACATACTCTGGGAGTCTCTGAAGCAGCCTGAATTCTCCTCATCTTCCTGGATGCAAACCTGCATGGTAACAAATTAGTTCTGCTCTCCCTGTACTTTACAGCAATGATCCCTACCTGTAGGTGGTAATATTTTTCCTTCTCATCTCTAGACTTCTCTTATTCTTCTGCTCTGTGTTCCACCCTCTCATGTGAGATCCATCTTCCATGTGGCATTCCCAAGTTCAAGACACCCCTTCTGAATTTTAGTTCTCCAATCAGAGTTTCTTTGTGCTTGAGCTCCCTTAGCCCCTGCATCCATTTACACAGGATGGACTTCACCTTCTTGAATTCATCTCCTGCACATCTCCACCTACATATTGTCACTTTTCCACCTCCAGTTGTCTGGGTTTTTTCCATCCCAGTCTTCCAGCTGCAGCACTTTTCAATGCAATGAGCAATTCAGGATTTATTTCCCTGGGACAGTGTAGTTCTAAGTCCTGAATTGCCTATTACCATCTAGGAGCAATTCCAGTTTCCTTCAGACTTTGATCCAACACTGGAATTTAGCAAGAGCACACCATCGCTTTCAATCCTCTAATTCCTCTCAAAATATAGACCCTGCAATGAACTTACTTGCAACACTGATTTATTTGGATCTTTTGCTTGAACGTGTGTTATGTACTCCTCCAGATTTATCTAATCACTTTGAATTCTGGACTTAATAGGAAGAAAAATTATATTCCAGCTAAGCAAAAGAGTAAGATACTTAATTATAAAACTGGAAGCATCTACAAAACAAATTGATAAAAATAAGGAAACAATCTTAAAATGTGTCTTATCCTAGCTGTCATATGGGAGGGTATTTCTCAACTAGTGAACTGAGGAGTTGCTGAATGAATTTATTCTTCCACTGTATTTCTGCCTTTCACTTACATTTGAGGATTTTCGGCTGAGTGCTGACTGTTTCAATCTATGTCTTAGGAATTCTTTTATTTCTCTACTGTTTGAGAGCCCCAGGAATACCATGGCCTTTCTTCTAGCTGCTTGCTGTCTATCAGAATGCAGAAGGAATGTTCCTAAGCTTATTTGAGAATAAATCTCTTTAGTACAGAGGAATCGTGGAGTGCTGATACTTCTATCCTGTTTACCTTTTCTCTCAGGAAATCAGCTGAGCTGAAGTGATAAAAATGAGTTACAGTAGTAGACCTACCATGCTGTAAGCTACATATCATGAGATGTTTTTGGCACAAGCAGCCATTTTATTTCTGGTTTACTGGCATATTATAGAGACTGAATATAATACATTAATACACTTCTGGGGCTGGGTCACTGTGTCACAGTCCTTATTCAGGGAAGCACTTAAGCATCTGTCCAACATGAATCATGTGCTTAGATCCCACAGGTGCCAATGGCAATTAAGCAACTCCTCCAGTGCTGACTTGAACAGAGATTTATTCTTAAACCATGTTTCTATAATAAAATATTTTCATTTAAACCAATCAAGGATGGAATAAACTAAAATGAAATGCTTCCCATACAGCATTTGGATTGGCTTTTCTGTTGCATGTTTTGAGTCTGGGGCTGGTTTTCTTTTAAGAAGCTTTTTCAGAATATGTCAAAGTTTCCTATTCATTAAATGTGTTTGTCTGCAATTATGCAAATATTAACATTTACTTTAAGCCTCTGAGACAGATAACAGTTGCTGTTTGTACAGAGATGAATCTGAGAAGCTTTCACCGAAATATTTTCACCTTCATTTCTGAAAAACATTGATTATCAACTCACAGCAAAGGCACTTCAATTAGTATCACCCAGTGAAGGCAAAACAGCTGTAGATCTACAAATCATAATAGCATAGCCAAGGTCTCCAATTCAGATGCTCTTTAATGCCTTACACAACCTCTCGTTTTTCTTTAAAAATCTGGGGCTTTTGGAGTTCACCCCTATTCTATGCTCAAGTCTGTCTCCAAACTTGTCTCATCTCCACTGTAAACATGTTTACAGTCAGCCAAGTTGCTGTGAAAGGTTAGGCCAGAAACCATTTCTGCCTCTACTTGCTTTCCCAAACTTGCTCCTTTCAAAAAAATGAGCAAGTCCTCCTTTTCAGAACAAAATCCTGGAAACAGCAACCCAAAAATTTTGCAGTTTCCACTTTACAGCTTTCTGGTTTCAGCTTCCTCTTTCACTAATTTCCCTCTTTTTCTTCCTGTTCTCCCCTCTCTGTCTCTCCTTCAGCCCGTCCCTCCCCTCAGACTTACAGAACTTTTCCATGAGGTCTCCATCAGGGAACCGGTTTTCTTGTTCTCAAGAAACAAGCAGCACAAAGTTGGCATTCTCCTGTCATGTTACCTCCCAGTTTTAATCAAAAAAACTTTCAAGAACGTAAAAATGAAAGGAAAATGAATTATGTTTCCAACCAGAAGCCAGAATTAATTCAAGAACTGCATTGGAGAAATAGGTGGTTCTTATACCATTTCCAGGCTGGGAGCCTGGGTCTCATTTCAGAGCTGGTAATTTCTAATGCTTTTGGAAAAAAACAGACAGCCTGCTGTTCCCAGTAACTTTTATAATATTTTCCAGCACTGGAAATTGTTGACTAGTATGGCCTTTGAACAAAAACATTCACTATGCTAAATTTAGGCTACAGTCCTAAAGAAAGTATATTTTAAAAGAGCAATTACTAGATCAGAACCAGTTTAACCACCAGCTAGATCAGAATAATTCTTCTTTGCTAGACTTTCAGAATGTGTTCTCTTCTGGAAGGAATGATACAAGCAATTTGTCCAGCTGGTACCTTTTGTCTACACCACAGACTGAGTGCTTTAGAGAGAAATAATTCTGAGAAGTATCTTTCCCTTGGTCTTGGCATCAGGCATTAATCACTGGAATTACAGAGGTTTAGAAATAGAGAGTTTGCCAGACTGGGGAAGACCAGATGAACAAATGAACAACCCCAGGAAGGTATCTATAGAAAAGAAGAAATTTGGATATACATCTGAATAGAGATAGTATTTAATGGGCTCCAGGTAGCTCAGCACTCACACGAATTTTCCAATTTTTTTTGCCACAGATACTTTGGCTCTCCTTCTTAATGACTGAATAAGTTTACATAATCTAGATTACCTTCTACATGCAAAATGTGGAATTCACACAAAGGATGCAATTTAGACTTCCAGTGTAATTTGAAATGACCTGAAGTGTTGCTTCAGAAGATCACTGGTAGCATGTCAGATCTGTCAGTTCTGTCTCTGTATCTTGAATACTCTGAAGTATCCCAAATGGCTTTAGATGCCTGAGATACTGAGCTGAATTTATTTTGTCTCTTTAAAGGTGAATTGTACAGCTTCATAAATCCTACTGATGGTGTTGACTATATTGTCAATAAATAAGAAAGGATATTAAATACCTCACATGAAAGTGTCTTTCTTGTAAGTCTATTAATCTTGATCTAAATGCCACGCCAAGTCTGGTTTTATAAAACGCCTTCATACAATATCTACACTGTATGAAGAGAGGAGGCCTACTGGACCTTGAACCCACATCACCAAAGGCTGAAAAATAAATGTGGAGGTGAAACTGTTATGCAGAGGCAGCCAAGGGCTTTTAAGGAAATTAAATAATATTGTTCTATCTGGTGATCACTAATAGTGGTCAAAGGTCTTATCTTGATGTTGGCTTGCTTATTTGTAAGCAGCCCAGGGAACAATTTTAAGGAATGCTTTGAAAGTTAAAGGGAATAGCCCTGTGGATGTGGCATGAGAAGCAGCATGGACAGGAATATGAATATGGTCTTTCTGAAGCTGAGCAAGTGACCATATTTTGACATGTCAGAAAGGAAAGTATTTCTGTCCTTGTGAGGCTGAGGTTGGAGTCAGTTCCATTAAACAGAGCTATGAAAAGAAGCCTTTAAAAAAATCATACATTTTTTGGAAAATGCATACATTCCAATCAGGCCTCTTCCATGGGATTTCTGGTATAAAGCTAGTAATTATATTGGAATTTCAGAAACAACTTGTAGAGCTCCCAAAACACAGGGAGGAGTCCCTCCCAGGGCTGGAATATTAAGTTGGCTTGAAGAGTTGTTGGCTTTACAAAACACCCAGGACCATATTGTGATCATATTGAGGCTTTCTTACAGTTTTTAAAGATTTACATTAGAGCTCTGCACGGATACAGGCCACTTATCAGATAACTCACAGAAAAATAACTTGTTTAGTGTGACAGGCTTTCTCTGAGGCTGCCAGATATATTCCATGAGCACACGTAGTCTGATTTTTAAAAACGCAGTTTTCTTAAAACCTTACTAGTGGCTGATAACTATGCAAAATATCATTGCATCATGGAAAATACAGCCATACCATCAATTATTTGTACTCAGATCTGTGTTTAAAACACAAAGAATCAAGTTTCATTTACTGTGTTAATACATTCATTTCACACATCAAGCTCTATGGAAAGAATACAAAGTGAAACTATTTCTGACAAGTCAGTCTAATAGAATAAACCCTATCTAGTGTATACTTTATTCCAAGTCAGCTGTTAACAACCCTACCCTGCAGCCTCAGGTGTGAATTTTAATAGCATAAGGAAACTTTGTGGGAAAAGACTCCTTAACACTGAAGTTGTTTACGTGCTTTAAGGATATTAAAGTTTCAGGTATGGATTCAACGCCTCCACAGTCTGAATTATGAAATATTCGCTGCAGGTTACTGTAACTGGGACAGATTGCATCTTTTAATGATTATTTTATAGGTTACCAAGCAGGCTCATGTTTAACTGTAGAGTTAAAGGAAAAAACATAGCATGTTGGTAATGGCATATAGGAAGTTACCATGTTTCCTTCAAAAGTCCCATCTTTCATAAGAACCCAACACCAACACCGGAATTTTCTTTAAACAGATCACCTTTTGCTTTCCATTTAGACACAAGAGCAGTGTTTCAATACCAAAAAAACTCTGCTGGGAACAGATAAGTCTGTTGGCTGTTGAACAATCAAAACTCCTTCTCATTTCGCTTTCTGAATGGACCCTTGGGTGTACACTAAACCTGGTTAATTTACATTGGAAAGAAATTTATAAATGCATTTTTCTTTCAGTTACTGTCATTTGAAAGACTCAGAAACTGAAATATTTAATTTTTTTCTTTAGAACTTGTTGGAAAATTTAATTAATAGCATTAATTCAGGAACTCAGATGGTTTTGAAGCATTTCCAGTTCAATGACCGTTTTGCTAACTCCAAGAAAGGGTTAAGTGGATTTTTCCCTAGGCTCTCCTTCCCTGAAAAAAAAAACATTTAAGCAACAGCTTCCATGGACTCTCTTGGCAGAGTGATTCATCTGGTAGACTGTAATTCCTGTTTCAATGAAGTCCCAGAGCTTTAGCTGGGCTAAGCTTTTAGGATTACAGTGAGGCATCCAGTGGCCCTGGACCTCAATTTTCCAGAACAGTCCGCATTTAATCAGTTTTTCATGACCTTTTATGGTTTTGGTGTCTTCAGGGATGGTCTTCCTTGAAGAGATGTGCACCAGAATTAGTTTTAATGAAACTTCAAGACCTGTTTCCCTGTACATCAGATTTTGTGAATAAGGAGAAAAAAAAGACCCAAAACTAAACAAAAAATCCCAGAAATGAACACTGCAAATTTCTGATGCATGTGATATTTGGAAGTGTGTGATTTTGACCTGATTGCATTAAATCTGTTCTTACAGTAAAATATAACTTCTCAGGAACTGGACAGTCTGACTTTTGTGAATGCAGATCTCCTTTGTTGTCATGTTCAAAAATCATGCTGATTTCGAATGGGAAAGTTGTCCTGACCAGTTTACGGATTCATTGCTGGGTGAAATCAAAGTTATTTTTTCCACAGACATGAAAGAAACACTGCATACTCCGAAGTGACTGAGCGTAGATCCAATGGCCCAGTGACTTGAGTACACAGCCTAATTAGGCTTTAGACAAGTCATTGGACAATCATGTTTGAGATCATCCTGTTTCAGACATGAGACAATGCATATCAGTTTAAAAATCTCACAAATAATTTATAACCTCACAACTGGCAGTGGGCTAATAATATCTACTATTTCCAGAAAACAGGTTGAATTAGGTGACAGACAGTAATGAGTTAAACTATGATAATTCAATCTTGTATCCCACATATAGATACTATGACTTTGAATACTGGATAAACAACATACAGTCATGTCTTTTCTTTCTTTCTTTCCTTTCTTTCTTTCTTTCTTTCTTTCTTTCTTTCTTTCTTTCTTTCTTTCTTTCTTTCTTTCTTTCTTTCT